>BQNB010096725.1:0-25554 GCA_026074375.1 Tanacetum coccineum | reverse complement strand
TAAGCTAAAGTTTGAACTAAAAAGCTAAAAGATTTATCTAACCTATCTTAAATAAGCACTAAAGACTAAAATGGGGCAACTAAATAAGCTGAAAGAGGGCTTAAATTAGACAGACACTTAAATAAAGCTTAAAAGCAAAAAGCTACTAACTGTTAACACTAAATAAGCAAGAAAATGGGAAAATGAGCAAAACAACTTATCATACCATCTTAATAAGCTACTAGGAATAATAATGAGCAAATAAGATAAGCTTAATAAGCCAAGAGGTGGCTTAATACCCACAGCAGTACTAACTAAAGAGTTAGTACTGTTGGTTATGGATTTGGTCTTAAAAACCTCAATAAGCAAAAGAAAAGGGCAATAAGCTATCTAAGGCAACTAATACACTTAATAAGCAAGAAAAAGACTGAATTCAACATCTAATAAGCTCCTAATAAGCTAGAAAGAAAATAAGCAATCCCTACACTAAGCCAAGCAAAAACAGTCAAAGGGCTACTTAAAGCTTAAAAATAAGCTACTTAGACTACAAGCTAAAGGCTACAACTAAAGGGGCTTAAACAAGGGCTTATTGGCTTTTTAGAAAAGCCAAAAGCTTGGGCTTAGGTTCACTAATAAGCTAGATAAGAATGCTTAAAAATGACCCCTTAGCACCAGGGGAAATAAGCTAAGGACAAGGGCTTATATTGACAGCTTAAAATAAGCTGTCAAATAAGCTTAAAATAAAAAGATAAGTTAAAACAGATGAAAAATGGCTTAAGGTGAGCTTATGCTCAAAATCTAGGCTTCTAAAAACAATTTAAAGCTGCTGATTTTAGCTCTTGAAAAAGGACTTTTTTCTTTTATAGAAATGACACTTAAGTCTTTGGCAGTTTTGACTCAAAAAGTCAAGTGACTCAAAGCACTTGTTTACAACTTGTTTAGACACACAATGACACTCTTTTTAAAACCACAACTCAAGTCTACAAGGGCTTATCCAATTAAGCTCTTGTAGCTTTTTTTTTAAATCCACAGTTTTAAATGGTGAATTAGAAAACCTTGAAAAACATTTTTTTTACTTAAAAACCTTTTGAAAACAGACCTAAACAGCTTCATACTTAAGCTAAAGTTAACTAATCATGACACTGTGACAACCCGATATTTTCCGTTCATCGAGTTAGCCGTTTCCGTGTAGTAATTTGAATTTTTAAATGTTTCGTTTAGCTTTACCGTTTAACCGGGAAGTTGTTTCGTTATTATCTGAGAATCGTCTCCGGGAGCGAACCGGGACACCAAACGTTGTAGTATTTTGGCAATATCCGCGTTTTTATGTTTTTAAGCAATATTTAAAGTTTCGTAATTTTTCGTGTTACCGTTACTCGTTTCGTTATTTACGTGCTTCGTAATTAAATTATACTTATACATGTTCATGCTATATCTTGGAAATTAATTCTCAAAGAGCACTAGCAATTCCTAGAATGTTGGAAAACATTTTTGGTCCCCCTTTTTGGCTTGCACACAACCGGTTGCAACATGCATGTATACATAGGATCCATTTTGAATTTTTGCTACAAGTTAACAACCTAACTAATTTCCTACTTAAAAGCTTGCACCATGTCCTTTCCTAGGCTCCCATTTGAAGATCATTTTGGTCCCCTTGGGCACCTTTGTCTTGTTTTCGGTACACTTACACACACACTAGCATTGTGTGTGGTTTTGGCTAGTTATATATTCAAGATACACATTCATTCATATTCATTTCACACACACATAAACTTCACTTATCTTTTCTTTCTTTTTTCTCTTTTTGCCGAACCAAAACAACCACCCAAATCACTTCATTTTTGATTTTTGATCATCCACTTGAAGATATATTGTTCGTGTTGATTGTTAGTTCATCCGGGTAATTTGTAAAACAACGTTTGGGTTGTTCTTCGATTTCTAATCCACCTTTCGTCGTGTTTCTTTGTAAGTCATCTTTATTTTTCATAAATAAGTTGTACTTTTGCATTCATATGATCATCCATGGACAAGGGGTTGTAACAAATGCGGATCGTTTGTGGAAAATTATTAATCAAGTTTTTATAAAATTTCAAGTCTCAAAGTTTAATATTTTTGTTTATAAATGGAGACGAAATAAAAGATAGTTGTACTTTTGTATTTTAAAAGTTCATTGTGGTTATGTGATATATATATTGCTATTATTACGGAGACTATATCATTTACTTAAAGATTATTGTTTATGGTTGAGATAAATATCGTGGCGAAAAGATTAAGTAGCATGCTGGATTTGTTGTAAGGTAAGTTGAAATGTCGAAGAAGGTTTAGGTTTTAGAAACGGATTAGTTGCGAGGTTTGATGGTGTTGTCGAAAATATATCGGATATACTTGCGAGTCAATAAAAGATGTACTTTGTAAAATAGATAGTTTCACAAGACGAGATTTATAAAATGGAAAGTCTATATTTTGTAGACAAGGTCATAATGCCCGAAAATTTCGTAAAATTTATAAAAGCATCAAAATATATATTTTATTATTACACTTATGATCAAATGTAGAAAAACGTAAGTGCCGAGTTTAGGTCAACATTTTTAGTTATCGAGTCAACGTTGATGTGTCAGGACACTAAAAGACGAAATACACTAAAAGACGAAATACACTAAAGACGAAATACACTAAAAGATGAAATACACTAAAAGACGAAATATACTAAAAGACGAAATACACTAAAAGATGAAATACACTAAAAGATGAAATACACTAAAAGACGAAATTTACTAAAAGACAAAATAAACTAAAAGACGAAATACACTAAAAGACGAATCTACACTAAAGACGAAATACACTAAAGAGGAATACCACTATAAAGACGAAATTATTTTTATAAAATGTTTTGATAGTGGCGAGACTTGTCACAATTATAACTTTCAAAAAATACGTTTTAAAATGAGATTAGCCGTGTCTATTTGTGCTTGGTATGATCAGTTCTTCGTTAAGCTTATTCGTTGTTACATTATTCTTAAACGACAAAACTTTATGAGTAGGTTGTCGCTAGGAACCGTGGAGAGTCATTTTCACTCGATATTGATTCTTTTGAATCCACTACTTGTATAGGTGAGTTCATAGCCACACTCTGTTTACTCGTTTTGGAATTATTGTTTTATAACTTGGGTGAGAAACACTTGCTTGTTTTTAAAACTGGACACAGTAACTTTGCGTGAGGATTTTTCCTGTTTACGTGTTGCATTAAGTTAGCGTTTAGACCACTACTGCCCCACTTGTCATGAAACCGTCAATCTCTTGACTGGAGGATCCGGTCGAGGGCGCTGCGAGTGTTATAAATAGATACTATTGGGATTAATTATCCTATATGGGTGAGTAGCGCTTCATACCCACGGGGTGCCCGAATAAACGGATATTTATTCCATGTCGGACTGATGAAGCTAGTCTTGGTCAGGTTACCTCGGGGGGCTTGTTTTAAAAACCCTAGCAATATACTATGCTAATAAACGTAATTAGCTTCGGTGTCATGAGCTTAGCGCAACGTAAATACCTTTTTATGTGAAGTTGTATTTGTTATAACTGTCGCATACATTGTTGAAATCTTGTGGTTCACTATAACATCGTTTGAACTAAACCTATGAATTCACTCAACTTTATGTTGACCGTTTTAGCTTGTTTTTTCTAGGTGCTTAGCATGGATGCTGTTGATTGACTCATGTTGATGTCTATTTAGCCCGTACGGTTTACAAAGATTATCTATGTTCTTTAAAATACGTTTTGTTTGACTTATTTAAGCTTCCGCATTTTAAACTTTGAATCTTTTAAATTTAATCGATGTAAAACTTATTATTATTATTTTTAATCTATGCAACGGTGTTTATTTTCAAAACGTACCCTTAGAGTTCGTTCTTTATGCTTTGTACTTGAGATGCCCAATCAAGTCACGCCTCCAGACACGTGTTCCGTCCAGGCCCCGTCTGGGGGTGTGACATGAACCCTCTCTGAAAGAGTTCCTGTGCTTTTTAAGTATATTAAGTGATAGATGTGGTAACCTGGTTAGTTCCTACACTAGGGTTAGGATGATCAACCTTCCCTGGTACCTGCTAATCTCATGTTCAAGTGATAATCTAATAACAGGATTAACATGATCTAAACCACCCGCAATACTACCAAAACCTAGGGGTACACAACAGTCAAAGGATATCCAACAAAACAATAATCAAATGACAAGATTAAATAAATAACTAACGCATAATTAAATGGCAGGAGCAATAATTAAACATAATAAATTTCAAACATCAACTAATAAAGCAAAATCAAATAAATCATCAAAAGTAATTAATTGAAATCAAACTATAATAGTTGAAGAATCATGTACAAATCATGCTGAAATAATGCTCCTGATCTTCTAGTTGGATCCCGTGGCGAACCCCGAAGGGTTCGCCCTATACCTGAATGAGCAGGCAAGCACCCTGCTCTTTTCTCCGTTTTTCTCCTTCTCCTCGTCGCACACCAGAAAGCACCACCAATTAATGAATGAATATGTAATTCATTCGTATAGTATTTATACTATATTTAAAGTTTGGTGCTTGAACAATTATGGTCCCCATCTTTTAAGTGTAAAGTGAAACATTCATGCTTTTCGCACATAATACGCCCCTGTGATGAGTCATACTTTACGGCGTAACGGCATAATCCACGTTACGCCGTAATCTATCTCACGAGGCATTCCTTCTATCAATATTAAAATATGTTACGGCGTAATTATTTTGACACGTTACGCCGTAACCCTTAGTCAACATCAATATCTTTTCCATAATAATATTTTACGGCGTAACTTCTGCGGGACGTTACGCCATAATGCCTCGTCAGTACTAATATCTTCTCTATTAATAATTAATTACGGCGTAATCCATATGGGCCAATTACGCCGTAATCCTTTCAAAATGTGGATTTTGTTGTATTTTTTCCATTTATGCCGTTTTTCCACATCTTTTCCGTTTTCATGCCTTAATTTAACAAAACCTGAAATATAAACGAATTAAGTACAAATTCATATAAAAACAAGGCAATAAACGGGAGAATTTGACATATAAAAGTATCAAATATTTGATGTTATCAAATATCCCCCCACTTGACTTCTACTTGCTCTCAAGTAGACATGTTAGAATAATTTATAAAAAGATTTCTCCAATTTAACTCAAAGAAATGAATCTATAAAAGACTTATGCTAGAAACATCAAAGCCGAACACCTCACGAAAAGGGGATCAAAATTCACTCAACTCTCAACTAGTCTAAGTGTTCATTTTTGGGGTGATCGCTTAACTGCATAGTCATAGCATGTATTCTATCATAAGTTTGGAAAGTACACAAATCTGCACCAGTTAGAGTTAGGGTCTAAATAATTCTTAAAGGCAACATGGGTAACACACACAAGCTTAATGGGTGATATAAAGGGTAAGGATAGACATGGGATACACATTTAATTGGTGTTAAGATAAAAACACAAAACAAATAGTCTTATATAATCTAAGGTATCCATAACCGGCTACTGTCTATCCATAGTCCAAGTCTTCAAGTGCGAAAATCTAATCATATAATCATAATAGGTTAGCTAATAATGAGATCTTGCGGAGCATGCTAACCCATTATTCACTAGGTGGCTCATAGTTGCACCACCTTTATACTTCAGATGGCTTATAGTTGCACCATCCCCATTCATTACTTAGGTGGCTTATAGTTGCACCACCTTTTACTTAGTTGGTTTTATAACGCGTAACCAACATCAGAAGTTATATCACTAGGTGGCTTATAGTTGCACCACATTTTCTTCTTTTTATTTTTACAATACTCTGGTATATAACATAACATATCCCCACACTTGAGATAAATAGTATCAAAAATGATAACACGGGAGGGTCTTCTATGATCAAGATAATATATCATCAAAGTAAGTGCCAATTTTCGAACCATTTTCCTGAACCATAGACTTAGGTAGCCATAAATTTCAACACAAAGATAAATATAGACTACAGGGTTAGCTAAGGTGAAATGGTGTAACGAAACATATAATAATGGGTGAAAACATAGATTGGCTTAGCAAGGGTGATCTAGGGGTATCTTGCACTAATGATGAGTGCAACAACAGGGTTTTAACACGGAAGGTCGACAAGTCAGTGTGACAAGTCGATAAACACACATATATACACATATGGGCTATTTGGGTAAATTCCTAAATGTTTCCTTTTCGAATCGTCTATTCCTGCTAATCAATTAGGTCTCGAAATGATGTATCGGCCAAGTTCTAAAGTCTACAATACTACCGGCACACTCAATATTTTGGTAGATTTTGTATAATGAGATGAAAATGGAACATCAAGCTTAAACCTCGCCAAGTAATAATAAAGGGTAATGTGCATTCGGCAAAGATTGATTCTAGTTCAGTAAGAAAAACATGTCAAAAATTTTAAAATTGGCACCATTTTCAAAGAAAACTAGAAAATCTAAGGCAAGAATAGGTCAAGTGATAATTCTACTCCCATCCCCCCACTTGGTTTGTATAATGTCCCTATTGTACATAAAGGAAATGAAATTTATTGATAAGAGTAGAATTAGAACGGAAGACTTCCCTGGAATTTGCTCGGTATGATGAAGAGACAACATGCTCTAAGCCATGCTCCAAGTCTGCTTCCTTAAGCAATATCCACCATCATAAGTTACTTCATCATATTCGGTATAGCATCCAACTAATCTGGCTTGAAATGTTTCCTTACAGCCAAGTATCAACCAAGCACCACTCACGTGCATCAACTTGTATGGTTGCAGGAAAAACTAATACCAAGACATAATTCCGAATAAAAGCATTATAGCATATAATATACAAAACAATATAGGAAACAAAATACATCCTAACTCAATTTCGTAGGATTCACGGTTGCATTTAGCGTATGCAACAAGCCTTTTAAACCACTTGGTGGCCCAAGTGGACGAGTGAAGTCTCGTGAGGGTTTCCAGAGAACATACCCATAAAGTTCATTTACCAATGTACAAGATTTTGTAAAATTTCAAACAATTTAAGGGTTGCAGGAAGGGATTACGGCGTAACCATGGAATGAGTTACGCCGTAATGATTTGGTTGCCAATTTTTGAAAATTTTATTAGATCAAGTTACGACGTGATCATAAATAAGGTTTATGTCGTAATAGAAAGGTTACGGCGTAAACCATAAATGTTACGCCGTAACGATGTCTAACTCAACAAACTACCCTGCAATATGGTCAATTCGTCTCGAAAGTATGCCTCCTAGCTGCATAAACTGCAAAACAAAGTAAAACATGCAAACCAACTAATATGCAGAGAAATGAAATTTATAGATAAAAGACGGGTTGTCTCCCGACAAGCACTTTTGTTTATTAACGAGTCTTTAAGTTAGACTCATGCCCACTCTACGTTTTGTCATGGGTATCTTCTCCTTGGTTCATTTCTTGTCGGATCATTTTTCTAAATTGTGATCTGTTCTCTCGTCCCAAAGACAAGGCGTCTTTTTTTTGTCGGTAACACAAATGAAGCTATTCTCATTATCAAACGAATATCTGGTTATTTTAAAAAGTTTCCATGTGAACCATAGGTGGATCATATTTCTTATCTTTATTTTCTTGTTTTTCGTCCTCTTTTAACCAATAATCATACCATCATTCTTTGGCCTTACCTTGGATATTCTTATAGTTTTCCCATATCATATTGTAGGTCCTCGTGTTTGGATCTATATAGCCTTTGTAAGACAATAGCTAACTTGAATAAATCCAAATCAACTATGTGTGGGACACTAACTATGAATACCAAGTGTTAATGCGGAATCTTAACACAAGTATTAAGAAGAACACAATATAATACTAACTTTTCTATTGATTTCTATTAAGCTTCAATGCTACTATTTGTTATATAAAACTCTATGTCGTAGGGTTCCTTTTATACACCAAGGAAACCCTAAAAGGCTTTACAAAACATGTGAAAGGATAATGCATATCCTTTCCTAAGATATCTCCTAAAATATCTCTAAGATAACTATTATCACTATTTTGTTACATAAATGGACTTAACTAAACACTACCAGTACTAACTATAGTACTGCCACTCTACCAATACTAACTATAGTACTGCCAGACTTAACTTAGTACTGCCAGAACTAACTAAGTACTGCCAGACTTAACTGTTATACTACCAGTATTAAGTCTTTTACAATATATTTCCCAATAATCCTCCCTAATCTTGATCTTCACTTGTGAACTTCAAGTTCTTAAGAGTCTTTAATTTGAGCTTCCTAAGGATGTTTGTAAACAAAACTCTTCAAATTATTCCTTGAGCTGCAATTCTTCAAATCACTCTATTTGGATCATTGCAGCAACTATTCTTCAACACTTTTCAGCAACACTTCATATCAACAATACTTAAACAGCTACATTGACTATATGTACATCAAATCATATAGTTTCAGACTATTCTCATCACTTCCAGGTGTGTTAACTCATGTGAGAGGTGAATTATTGAAACTTTAAATAGATTTGATGTCTCTTTACCAGTTAGCCATTAACTCTGGAGTAGTCAGTCCTTTGGCCACCAGAAAGGTGCATGTCTATGGTCGACTGAAAACCATTTCAACTCTCAGTACATGAAACATTGGTGAGTTGAATACCATATGGTTTTTGGCAAACCATTATAGCCATGAACGGATTTGATATGCCTTTACCTGTAGCCGTTTGCTCAGGGCTAGTCAATCCTTTGGCACCTAGAAAAGGTAAATTCCATGGTGGATTGATTACCATATCAACTCTTTGTACATGAAACTTGGTG
Organism: Tanacetum coccineum; assembly: GCA_026074375.1. Lineage (NCBI taxonomy): Eukaryota > Viridiplantae > Streptophyta > Magnoliopsida > Asterales > Asteraceae > Tanacetum > Tanacetum coccineum. The sequence goes on along the minus strand of BQNB010096725.1, from coordinate 16,724 downwards.
AGTTGATGTACCATCCACTTTTTGGTAAAGTGTCAACCATCTAATATGGATTTGCAATTTGTCTTTACCATAAGCCATAATCTCATGGACTAGTTATGGTTTTTCCACAGCCTTTACCACAATCCATAAACTTGTGGGCTAGCCAACTCTTTACAAACATAGATATGGTGAGTTGATAACCATACAATTTTTGGCAAAATTATCAGCCATTAACGGATTTGAGAAGTCTTTACCAGAGTCGTTTGATCCTTGGGGGGGGGGGGGGGGGGGAGGGGGGTGGGGGGGTGGGGGGGGACTAGCAGTCCTTATGCATGTTAGACGGTGGACTGATACCATTTAATTGTTGATGGTGTCATAGTCACCTCCACCGACGTGTTGTTCTCCTCATCTCCCATTCTAGATATCTAACTCAATAATCCTATATTTTCTAATACCAGCTTTGCTTCTCCATCATTTCAAACAGTTTATAACATCTCATATGAGTTTTCCTCCTTGAAGTTTCTTGTCCAACATAGCTTTGCATACTTCAGCAGACAAAGGATACTTTCTCTCTATTAGCATATAAATATCTGCAGACTCCAAGTTCAAACAATGTACTCTGCAAGCATCATAGTATCTCCAACAAATTATCCTTTGTTGACCTGGCAAACTCCAAATTGAATCTGTACTAAGGGGTTCTTTAAACATGTTCTTCAAGTATTCCTAAAGTACCTTTCAAATTCATCTCTGGCTCATTCAAACCATGTTTCTTCTCATGACAATCCTGTAAAGCTCTGTAAGATCAACTTTGATATGTCAGTCAGTATTGCTCCGAAAGCTTATGTTAAACCATATCAGTTCTATCTCTCTTACAATCTGGTATAACACCTTCCTTCCCTTGCTTATGATCCTTGTAATTGGGTATACTGGGTGATTTTGTGGCTACAAGAATAGGATTAATGGGAATTTTAGTACCTGAAGTAGAATCATCTTTTTCATTAGCTTCATCTAAATCTTCAAATTCATCCCTATCATGGTCTTTATATTAATCCTTTCCTTGTTTATCTGTTTTCTCCTCTTTAGTCTTCTTGTATGGCTTATTCATCGTTGTCTTCTTCAATCCTTCTCCTCTGTTTGTTGAGTACCTTCATTCATCAAACTTTAGTTTCTTATGTCATGTTTTTAGTTTGAAGTTCTTCACCAAATCTCTTCAAACTTTCCTTTGTTGCTTCAAAGTTCATAGGGACATAGGTATCCAATTGCTTAACCAATTTTTCAAATTCTGCTTTCACTTCTTCAAAATTCAACTTCCATGTCCCTTGATTCTTTAGAAAGTTTGACATATAGTTCATGTGCTGTGTTTGAGTCATAGGCTTATTCTTTATTGCTCTAGCTCTTTCCTCTGCAAAGTGTTTTCTTCTTTGATTTACCAACTCTACCATCCTTTTTGCATAATCTTCAACAGTAAGATCCTTTCCAAGCACACTCTCCTTCAATTCTGCATTTGCTTCAAGCTTTGCTCTAATAGTGTCCCAATCTTCTTCAGTATACGATTGAGCTTCAAACTGAACTTGAGCCTTCCTTTTCTTTTGTTCCTCTGTTAATTCTTGCTCTTCAGCCATCCTTTGAGCTAGAAGTGAATCCAAATGAACTTGTTTGGCCACTTCTTCCTTTTCCAAAGCTTTTTCTAAAGCATCTAAACTGATAGCTTTAGCAAGTCTTGCTTCTTCTTGAAGAATTTGTTCTTTTGTCTTTCTAGAAGCTTGAGTCTCTTCTTCTTCTATCATAGGAGCCTTTCCTTCTCTTCTACCTCTGTCTGGAGAAGGTACTGAGACTCTTATGCTATCAGTAGTAACTGGATCAATGCCAGTATTAACATCCAAACTGCCAGTATTAATCTCTTCAATACCAGAACTAACTTTAATGCCACCAGTACTAACTTTTTCAAAGGCAGACTTAACTTCTTCAAAGTCCAAACCAGTACCAGCAAATTCTTTTGAACTCTTCCTTCTCTTGTATCTCTTTCCTTTGTCAACTGACTTGATCTTATGAACTTTTGTTAAGATTGCAGCAGCTTCTAGAGTTGTAGGGCTTATGTCTTCAACTTGTTCCTCCCCTGAAGCATTGACAGTCTTTGAGGGAGTCTTTGAGGGAGTAACAAGCTCTTGTACCAAAGAAACCAGAGGATCTAAATCATGAAACTTCCTCCCCTGAGCCTCTGTTTCTTCCTCCTCAGAATCAGACAAAAGAACCCTCTTGGTCTTTCTCTTCAAAGCAACCTCCAAAGTCTTTACTCTTTCTACTAAAGTAAGGATAGCCTTCCTAAATGTCTGTTTGGTTTCCTTGAGCTGCTTCTCCAAGTCATTAATCCTTGTCATTAACTAGGAAGTTGTAGCTTCTTGTCTAGGTGTAGGAGGTCGTTGGTCAGATGATGGTTGTTCAAAGGTATGCTCTATTGGTTTATGTGGGGCAGGGTGAAGGTGTAGGTGAGGGGGATGCAGTAGTAGTTTCAGCAATAGGTATAAGTGGTGCAGGTTGAGATAGAGGTAGAATAGTTGTGGCTTCAGATGGTATAGGTTGCGTTATAGGTGGTGTTGGTGGTACCACTCTAGATGATGGTTGAGGTTGAGTGATAGATAGAGCTTCTTGTCCCTGCACTGGCTTAGCAATAGAATAACATAGGCAGGCAACAAGGTCTTAGGTACCCTCTACAACCCCCTTTTCAATGTTTCTAAAAATCTTTTTAGTCAGGTCACAACTAGATAAGGGTGTTTTGTTTTTAGTTTGTATATCCAAAATCATTTGTAGAAAACGAGGATACATCAAAACTCTTATTTTGCTTTTCAATTTGGCCCTACCAATGGCATCAAAATTAGTTTTTGAAAAAATTATAAACACTGCCATAGAAAGAACAAATCAAGGCAGTAGCAATATTGCTACTAAATTGATCTCATCCACCACTTTTTGAGCTTATACAATGTAAAATATGGTGAACTAAGAATCTCTATTGAGGTGTGAAAAAGCTTTTCCAGAAGGTAAAAGATCCATCAGTAAGTATGCCCCATCCCCTCAAAAATCTTATTGTTTGGTAACATGGTAATCCCTGAAGCATCTGCTAATTGAAGCTTACTTCTATAGATGCCTCAGTGATTGTATACTACAATAGTATCCAATAGTTGCTTTAACTCTAGAAGTCCATCAGCCAAGAGTTTTGGCATGTAGCATCTGCCAAACTGTTTCACTAGGGAATCATAGATAGTAGGATTAGTAGTTAAAGCATACCTGAGGTTGGAACCTCTTAGAAAATCCACTATCTCTGCAAACCCTGCACTTTCTAGGACCAAAAAGATCCATATGCAAGGTGTGTAATGGCTCAGTGATTAATCTTTCTAATTTGGCCTTGCAGGAGGCCCTATGTTGTTTACCTTTATGGCAGGCAACACATGTATGGTCATTTTTGAAAACCTTAGAAGGTAGACCTCTTACAAGGTTTCCCTTCACAAGTTTGTTTAGGTTTTTAAAATTGATATGACCTAACCTTCTGTGCCATAATTTAGATTCATCAGATGTGGCTTTAGCAATCAAACAGGCAAAACCTTTTGCAGGAGTAGGTGTCTTCATATCAAAACTGTACATATTGTGATGTCTAGGGACCTTTAGAAGTATCTGATTTTCATCAGGCATCTTAAAGTCAGAAGACACAACAAGACATTCAGTTTCAGTAAAAAGAACCTTGTGCTGCTTATCACATATTTGTGATATTGAGAAAAGGTTAAAATGCCCTAATTCTTTTACAAAAGACACACTATCAAAATCTAAATTACCAACTCTTATTTTTCCTTTACCAGATATGTAGCCTTTGCTACCTCCAAAGGTAACAGATCCCCCATTGAATTCTTCAAAATCCTCCAGTTGATCCTTGTTACCTGTCATGTGCCCTGAGCATCCACTATCAAATATACCTCTATCTATCATGTTCTTGAGTGGATGATCCTGCATATGAAAAAGAGAAATTAGTTTCTCTTAGGGACCCAATCCTACAGGCTTGGGTCTGCCTTGTGGACCTTTTGAAATCACAGTTCTAATAAAAGTTGGTCCACCATTACAATTGGAGTTTGGTATAGTGTTTCTCCAATTATAACCTGCTGAGGTCTTAACAGCAGATCCCCAATTTCCCTTTACAGCATGAGAATGAGACATTTGTGCTGTATTTTTTGCAAAGGGTCTTCTTACAGATGAATGTGATTTAGAAAAATGCCTTCTTTGATTAAATTGATTCACCTGTGGTCTTTTAGGACTAAAGCTGTTTGAGGTCCTTGTAGGTACTGGCTGTCTAGATCTAACAGTATTAACAGTATTAACTCTAGGCCTAACAGAATTAATATTTGTCCTACCAGTATTAATATTAGGCCTAACAGAATTAATGTTTGGCCTATCAGTATTAAGTTGTACTGATCTAGGAACAAATTGATTAGCATGATTAATCCTGTCATCATTAATCCATACTGGTTTTGCCACCCTGTTACCAGTATTAAAAACCCTTTGTTTCTTAAACTCAGCCTCTCTTGCCATTTTCTTTTCATAATAGTCACAATCTTTGATCAAATGACTTAGACTACCACAAACAAAACATTTCTTCTTTGTGAAAGAGTAACCTTCCCCTAGTTCTCTTTCCTTCATAGCATTCCAATTCTTCCTGTTAACTTTAGGTGTTTCTTGATCTTTGATTGGTTGCCTAGGAGTTTTTATGTGTGAGACACAACTAGGTTCAACCTCTTTTGATTTTGGAGCAGACACACCTTGTTCATTTGTTGTAATAGGTTTAGACACATACACTTCTTTAGGTACTCTTGAAATCTCAGATTCAGGATCAAAAGAATGTTCAGAGGAAGTTCCAATAGATCCTGCACTGTCATTAGATTGACAGGTAGAATATTCACTGGATCTATCATCTGATACACTGGGTTCAGGCTCTTGGGGTCCCTTTTTACCATAAACATACAAAGACTCATCAATTTCTTCTTGTGGTTTAGGAGTATAATCTCCACTTAAGGGATGTGGAACACCTTTAAAATCATTAGTTTTTATAAATCTACTGTACAAAGGTTTTCCAACTGAGTCCTCTTCTGAACAATTAAAAACAAAAAAATTCATTTCTTCCTCATAAACCTTGAAACATCCATTGTTTGAATTGTATGTCATACCTAAGCCAATTTTCTATTTGGAAACTCATGCTTTGAATTAATTAATCTCCAAAGATTCTTGGAAGAATCTTTCCATGAATCTAATGTTTTCTGCAATTGTTCCTTTTCTTTTACAGCTTTCATTCTAATCTCCTATATTTTTTAAGCTTTTCATCTTTTTCATACTATTTCCATTTGCCATGAAAATGTTAGCTATTCCATTTAGAGAACGGTTGCTGTTTTTGATAAGTAACAAGTTGTGTTCTAGTTTCTTATAATAGCTTGACTATAGCAAAGTAGTTGTGCCTTCTTGATCACCTAACTGATTCATTTGTTCTATCACACAGTGTTTTATGGGTATTGATGATTCAATTCAAGTTTTTGAACCAAAAGATACCTCACTACGGAGCTGATAGCCCCATGTACAGTGCATGATTTGTCTCTTTCATCTGAGTTGTTCTCCAATTGACAAATAACCATCATCCATTTATCAGCAAGCCCATGTGATTATTCTCTTGCTTTCTAGCTTCTGGTGTTGATAAAGAGTGTCTATCTTCTTCTATACATAATGTGTCCACTTTGCTGTCTTTCCCTAGTGAAGTGACTGAGTGTGTGACAATTGAAAGCATTCTATCTTCTTTTTGTCAAAAACCCAACTTGTGCTTTTCCTCAACGAACTCTCCTTCTCGGTTTTCTTGGTAGTAACTTCTTTATTCGTTATAGCAATCATTGCTATCTGCCAGTTTATGTCCATCTCTTCAATGTCCAAGTCATCAATCTGTTCCAGGTCTTCATGAAGCAAGTCTCAGTCCTCTGATTGTTTGGCAAAGAGGAAATAAATAACTTCATCAGCAAAACCAGCAAGAGCTTCTTTTTCTGGTGTATTGGTTGAAGAAGTAGGAGTGCAAATATTGTAGGCACTAGTAAAACCAGATTTAACCCTATTAGTGCTGCTTTTGCTTTGTGAACAAATGCACATTTGAGCGCTTGAAGATGTTTTGAGGCACCTTGGATTTCCTGCTCAAAAACCTAAGGTTAGTGTACAAATCATCTAGATACAAGTGTCAACATTCTGGTTTCAGTTATCTTTGTCTCTTTTCTTTTTTAATTGTCGATTGGACCATGCTGGGGGCAAAGATCTGAGAAACTTATGATTTGCATCCTCAGTTGATACTTCAGCACCATGAGCTTCCAACTGAGAAAGTAATTGTTGGAATCTGTCATATCCCTTTTCTAACCCTTCTGAACTGGATATTGTAAATGCTTCAAACTGTTGTTTGAAAATAGCCTTCTGCATTTTCTTTGAATTTGCATTACCACCAAACCTAGTTCTGATGGCTTCCCAGATTTCTTTTGCATCATCCATTCCATGAAATCTTCTCATATGTTCTTTGGGAATGGCCATCAGCAAGATATTCTTAGCCTTCCTTTCCTTTTCAACAGCTTGAATTTCTGCAGCAGTTACTGGTGGAAGTATTCGAATAACACCATCCTTTCCAGTTGAAATTCTCTTCTTGGAGTTTCCATTCTGAATTACCTTCCAAACATCATTGTCAATGTACTCAAGGTAATGCTCCATCTCCATAGCCCATATATCATACTCCTCCTTCTTCAGAATTGGGAGTTTGATATTTGAGATAGCAGTTGTTTGAGGAATGACCTGTTGTTGTTGTTTAGGTGCAGCACCAGTGTCTGATGCATCTTCATGGTTTGATGCTTCATCATCACTGAGATGTTGAGAGAACTCATCATTAGCAGGTTGAGACATTTTGTAAAGATCTGAAAGAGAGTGTTTGTTTGTGGTTCTAGTGATTCTTCTTACTCAGAGTCCCTCTATAGGCTCTGATACCACTTGTAGGTCCTTTGGTTTAGGATCTATATAGCCTTTGTAAGACAATAGCTAACTTGAATAAATCCAAATCAACTATGTGAGAGACACTGACTATGAATACCAAGTGTTAATGCGGAATCTTAACACAAGTATTAAGAAGAACACAATACTAATTTTGCTATTGATTTCTATTAAGCTTCAATGCTTCTATTTGTTATATATAAAACTCTATGCCGTAGGGTTCCTTTTATACACCAAGGAAACCCTAAAAGGCTTTACAAAACGTGTGAAAGGATAATGCATATCCTTTCCTAAGATATCTCCTAAGATATCTCTAAGATAACTATTATCACTATTCTGTTACATAAACAGACTTAACTAGTACTGCCACTCTACCAGTACTAACTATAATACTGCCAGACTTAATATTAGTACTGCCAGAACTAACTAATACTACCAGACTTAACTGTTATACTACCAGTATTAAGTCTTTTACAATATATTTCCCAACATATATGCTTTGTTTTAGAATGGTAGACATGATTCTTGACAACACAAATAGCACTCTTATTGTCCACATGAATCTTTGTCTGCATAAAATTGTATCCATAATCCAACATCTAATTTTGGATCCAAAGCACTTGACCACAGCAGTGAGAAGCAGCAATATATTCAGCTTCAGTAGTTGAATTAGCCACCACAGTCTGCTTTTTACATTGCCAAGAGATTAACCTTGAACCAAGAAATTGACAACCTCCTGTTGTGGATTTCCTGTCCAAACTGGCACCTGCATAGTCACTGTCTGAAAAAGATTCCAATATAAAAGGAGAGTCCTTAGGATACCAAAGGCCCAATTTGGGTCGACCTTTTAGGTATCTAAAGATCCTTTTTACTGCATTCAAGTGGGAAACTTTTGGTTGAACTTGAAATCTTGAGCATGCACAAACTGAGAACATAATATCTGGTCTAGAGGATGTAAGATACATCAATGACCCAATCATTGACCTGTATAAATGGATATCAACATCCTCACCATCTTCATCTTTTGTCAAAGCCTTGTTGGTTTCTATAGGAGTACTGACTGTCCTTATATTAGAAAAACCAAATTTCTTCAAGATTTCACCAACATACTTGTCCTAACTAATGAAGATCCCATTCTCTTTCTGCTTGACTTGTAAACCTAAGAAGAAAGTGAGCTCTCCCATTGAACTCATCTGGAACCTTTTGTGCATTATTTGCTTAAAATCTGTACACAAAGACTTTTTAGTAGAACCAAAGATGATGTCATCTACATATACTTGTACCCTGAAGGCTTTGCTATTTACAGAATACCCAACTAAAAACCCTTCTTCAGCCTTCCCATCAAATTTGCCTAAAGGGTCTATGGTATTTAGGATAGTAACAGGACATCCAAAAGGTCTCATGAAACTTATGCTTGGTGGTCTGGCCATTATAAGTTCATAGGGTGTCTTGTTATGAGGCTTGGTCACTAAAACCTTATTTAGAACATAACAAGCAGTATTAACTACTTCAGCCCAAAATACAGTAGGTAGAAGTGAGTCTGGTAGCATAGTCCTAGCTGCCTCAATTAGAGTCATGTTCTTTCTCTTAACAACTCCATTTTGTTGTGGAGTTCTGACAACACTAAATTCCCTTTTTATCCCTTTTAATCCACAGAATTCATTCATATCCCTGTTTTTGAATTCTGTCCCATTATCACACCTGATTACTTTAACCTTATGGTTTAATTTGTTTTCTATTTCTATTATAAATCTCTTAAGAATCCTACTTGTCTCATCCTTAGAGGCTAAGAAGAAGACCAACTAAACCTGCTAAAGTCATCAGTTACTACAAGGTAATATGTCTTATGGTTGATACTCCTAACAGATGTTGGACCAAATAAGTCCATATAAAACATCTGTAAGGGTTGGTTGATAGAGCTCATAAGTTTAGCCTTACAGGAAGCCTTGTGTTGCTTTTCCTTGTAATAAGCAACACAAGTATGGTCATTGTCAAAAATCTATGAAGGATGACCACTTACAAGGTTTCCCTTCACAAGTTTATTCATTGTTTTAATATTCACATAACCTAGCCTCCTATGCTATAATTTAGACTCATAAATTGTGGATTTTGCAAATAAACAAGTTAAATCTCTAGAAGGAACAACATTCTTTAAATCAAAGCTGTACATATTGTTTTGCCTAGGAACTCTAAGCAGTACTTGGCTTTCATCAAGTAGCTTAAAATTAAGAGACAAAACAAGACATTCAGTTTCAGTGAAAAGAACACTGTTTTTCTTGTCACACATTTGTGAGACAGAGAAAAGATTAAACTTTAGTTCATTGACAAAAAACACATCTTCAAAGTCTAACTTATATGTTCTTATCTTTCCTTTTCCTGTTATCTTACCACCTCTAGCACTTCCACTAAAGGCAAAAAAACCTCCATCAATGTCTTGATAGTCAGTAAGGAAGTCTTTGTTCCTTGTCATGGGCCTGGAAGATCCATTGTCAAATTTTCCTTTGTTCTTCAAAGCTTGTTGTGGATTTCCCTGCAGAAAAGTAAGAGAGTAAGTGGCTCTTGGGGACCTAAGCCACTACTGACTTGAGACTGCCTTGTGGATCTATATAATTTACTCTTTTTGAGACCCATGATCCACTATTGTATTTAGAGACATTATTTAAATTAGTCATTTTAGGTCTCCAAACACAACCTGCTGAGGCCTTAACAAAAGTGACCCCATTTACCTTAATAGCACTAACTGTTGTTTGCCCCGCAGTATTAACACCATTTACTCTGACAGTATTAACTTTTTCATTTGAAATCCTTGTATTTGGTGCTGTTGATTTATAAAAAGACCTTATAATAGGTGAATGAGACTTATGAAAAGCATTTGTTTTTAATTTTGAAACATTCACTCTATTTGTATAAGTAGCAGTATTAACTGGTCTGAATGTACTAGTTGATGTTGTCGCTCTTAGAGAGCTTTGCTTGGTAGCACTAACTGGTACTCTTCCAAACCTTGTCAAGATTGCAGATGGAACAAATTTATTTTGATGACTTATTCTCTGAGCACTGATCCAAACTGGCCTAATTTACCTTTGACCAGTATTCTTTCTTGTATTTTTCAAAACAGACTTTTTAGCCATTCTCTTTTCATGAAAATCACAGTCTTTTATTAGATGGCTGTAACTGCCACAAACAAAACAGGCTTTCTTTGTAAACCCAAATCCTAATCCTAGTTTTTGAGTCATTTTCTCATTCCAATCTCTTCTATCTACCTTAGGATTTTGAGTGGTTATCCTAGGTTTTTTAGCTTGTTTAGGTTTAACAGATTCATTCCTAGCATTAGTAAACTCAATCCTTTTAAGACTAGGTTTGTCTGTTGCTTGCAAATCATTAGATTGAAAAATGTCCTCATCATCACTAACCCAATCTTCAATGATAACTCCACTAGGCCTAACAGATTCAACTCTAGGCATTTCTACACTAGTATTGCTAGTTTGAGAGGTACTTGTTTCAACTTGAGACACACTAGCACTAGTCTTATTTGCTGTAGGCCTATAAACAGAATCATCCAATCCTGCAAAAGATAGGTCAGCTAGTGGAGGCATGTAGTTCCCAGTTAAAGGAGGAGGAACAACATGATATCCATTATCCTTTTTGAACCTATCATTTGTTTGATTGTCATCTCCATCACTTGAACGACTATCAAATACACTATTAAACAATTCACTACCACTTGAATCATTTTCATTCAATTGATCTCCATATCCTAGACCAGTTTTATCTTTAGAACTTAATTGACTATTAATCAGTTTATTTAAGTTTTTAGAAGATGTTTCAAACTGTTCTAGTTTAGCTTTTAAATCATCTTTTTCTCTTAAGGTTTCATCTAACTGATTTTTAAGTCTAGTGATAGCATTACTTTTGTCTTTTACTTCAAATTCTAAGACTGCAATCTTTTCTTCATAGACAACTTCATTTTTCTGATGAACAACTAACTGTGCCTCTACAGATTCTAGGCCTAACTGATAAGCTACAATTTCTAGATTAGCCTTACTAAGAGTTTGTCTTTGTTCATCAAACTGTTTTTGAAGTTTTTCATATGTTTTTACACAGTTTTTAGAACAAGATTGTACCTCTGTGTCAGACCCTGAGGAGTTTGCAGTGTAGGCCATGAGAGCAAACTCAGTTGGTTCATCTTAGCGTTATATAACTCTAGTCATATCCCAGTCCATCTTGGACAATCAAAGCATTGTCCTGAACAACCAATGCATCAGAGGTCTCCACTGGTACAGTCCTTCTGGTGTTGTCCCTGCTCCTATACCCTGCATCTCCATTCCTGTTCCCTTGATTTCTTGGTGCTCTACATTCCCTTGCAAAATGGCCCCTTCTATGACAGTTAAAGCATTCAACCTTAGTTTTATCAAAACCTACAGGTTCTTTGCCATTAAAGATTAACTTTCTTCCAGTCTTCTTATAAAATCGTTAAACCCTCATAGAGAGCATGGCCACCTGCAATTTAAGGTCCATTTCTTCCAAATCATCATGATCAATCTACTCTAGGTCTTCATCATCCAGTTGTGGACTATTTGACTGATTAGCAAAGAATGAGAACATTAGATCATTAGTATATGATGATGAAGAGGCTTGTCCCTGAGAATTATGGCCTGATGCAGTAGAAACACCATTAGCAGTATTAACTTCATTACTGCTGCTAGTGTCTTCTGCAGAGAGAAAGGCCACATTCTGAGAGTTTGAAGATGATCCAGAGGAACCTTTGATATCAGCTTCAAACACTTTTAGGTTATTGTATAGATCATCAATATCCAAATCATCTATACCATCTTTGTTCCTCATAATCAAGGCTACATTGTTCCATGATGAAGGTAGAGCTCTTAAAAAATTTTGATTTGCATCTTCATTAGAAACAGCTGCACCATGAACTTCTAGTAGACTGATAAGTTTTTGAAACCTATCATATGCTTTATCTAGGCCTTTTATGTCAGATACAGAAAAAATTTCAAATTGTTTCTTCAGGACATTCTTTTGTATCTTCTTAGATTCAACATTACCACCAAACCTACTCTTGATAGCAGCCCACAAAGTCTTTGCATACTTTATTGCATGGAACCTTAGCTGATATTCATTAGGAATAGCCAAAAGCAGAATGCTTTTAGCTTTTCTTTCTCTTTGCCTTGCTAATAGTGCTTGAGCAGTCTTTGGAGGTACTTCAGTTTCAACACCTTTTTCATCAGTTGTTACTTGTATAGGACCATTACCATTCAAGATCACTTACCACAAACTATAATCTGTGTTAGTGAGATATTGCTCCATCCTCATGCTCTAAAGGGTATATTCACCCTTCTTGAGGATAGGAAGTTTTACAGTAGACACCATTTGAGGAGATTCTACTGGTGTTATTTGTGCTGCAGGTTCTTCACTAGACATTATGTATTATAGGAAGAGATCTAGATCTGATAAAGTTTTTCTTATTCAGAGTTTCCCAACAAGCTCTGATACCACTTGTGAAGTCCCAAATAACAGATATTCTTAGCTTGTTAAAGCTTAGTTAACCTCGATAAATCCAAGCTAACTATAAAAGAAACTATGATTGTAAATACTACAAGTTATGCGAAATCTAAACTATCCAAATACTTAAGAATAACAATGAATACTATACTTTTGAATATATTGATTGCAAATATTCTGCCAAGGTTACAGAATAACTAACTATGAGATATGTGTTTTCTATGAAAATTGATATATCTAACTATGCTGTAGGGTTCCTTTTATACACTAAGGAAAACCCTAATGGGCTTACAAAACGCGTATAATGATAATGCATATCTATTCCTAATATATATTATGCATATCACTTTAGCAGTACTAACTATATAATACTAACAGTACTAATAAACTAACTAACAGTACTAACTATACTGGCAATACTATCATTTGTACTGGCAGTTATAACTAATATAACTAGTAGTACTAACTACTTAGTCTATTTCTTCAGTCTTTAGCAGCAGTATCAATCTTGAACCAGTAGTAGTAAAGTAGTACTGGCAGTAGTAACTTAAAATTCCCAACAAACTCTTTCAAAAAGGGTTAATAATCTGTATAGGTTATAGACAGGTCTTTTGGATCGTTGGTACTTAATAGCTACAACCAGGATACCTTAATATTGAGACTTTCGAGAAATTGGGATCCTAGAAAGTATAGGACAGACCTCGAATGTTAATTCGGATATTTTGATATTAGAATACTAATTAGATGATACTTAGACATCACACTAGGAAACATGTCATAAACAGTAGTAATGAAATAACTAGGTTAGCATGCTTTTCTACATATAGTCTTCTTTTCAAATTACTTTTTCGCAATTTATTTTCCTGTCATGATTCTCAAAACAATTAAAACCATTTTTAAACATGTGACATTTCAAATTATAACTAATTCTAAACTTGCCGTTGTGACAACCTCGGATTTTATACCAAACTTACTGTTCGGGTTGTGAAAGGGACTTCTACAAGAAGTGTTACAACTCCCTAGGCAGTGTACCTAACCGTTGTAGTAGTAGTATAGGCAAGACTTGAGGGGTTTGTTTATCGTTCTCTAGGGGAAATAGTTTTGGGAAAGGCTGGATCACGTCTAACAGATTCTAGGGGTTAAAAAGAGGAATAAGTTTTGTATTTTATATTTATAAAAGAAAGCAGTAAATCTATGGTTTGAGAGGTTTGGTTGGTTTTAGCTATTAAACTAAATGATAAACTACGCTAATGGTGATAACAATATAATAAAAACATTGTATTCATTTAATCATGTATTACTCCCTAGATTGATTCTTCTAGTGTTGTTGCTTTGTCACACTTGTGATGATCTATGTAATTATTTCCTAAGTCATGAACATATTATACGAACCTGCCGTCTATTTAAATTATGTTAGGGTAACGCACAAGTAAGGTCGTATGAAGACTATTACAAGGCCCTTAAGAGTACATTAAATGCATTTGAAATATATTAAAAGTGGATAAACCATATAAGGGACAAGGTAGTATGAAGACTGTTACCCGATGGTATCCTTTCTACACAATCATGTTTCCCTAGACATATCAACAGCGATACAGACAAAAGCTGGTTTTCTAAAGCCTAACATGCATATTCATCACAAGAAGCAACACCACTAAGATATATATTCTAGGTTTCATACAATCATAAATGATCACAATAAGAAGTTTAGCCAAGCATGTTAAAGATAAAGCAAGAACAATAAATAATCAAACAACAAGACATATTGAATGATTAAGATAATCTTACTTAGTTAAAACATGAATTGAAGGAGTTATAATAGGGTTTTGAAGCCCTAAAATCATCCTAATAAGTTGCCAAACGAACTAGGGTTCGTCTCCCTTTTTTAGGCTAAAGTTACACACTTAAAACCCCTATTTCGGGTTTGTATATATAGAAAAATCATTGCGACAGCGTCGCGTTTTAATCGTGACGCCATCGTGAAGTAGAATATTCTAGATCTTGGGTTGGGTCGTGCGAGCTGACGCCATTGTGATTTCTTGTGACATCGTTGTAGGATGAATTGTGAAGGCGTCATGTGTTTCTTGTGACGCCGTCTCCAGCCGCTGAGAACATAATCTTGAGAGATGTTGGTGTAGGTCCGTAGTCTTGTCCGTTTCTTCTCCAAATGAGCCCAAGTCACGTGTAATTTCTCCAAATGCCTTTCAAATGCTAAATACATGTAACACCCCCATAAAATCACAACACAGTGGAATACCACTTTGGGGTGCTACTTCATAGTATAAAGTACAAGTTACAAAAAACGACCTCAAAAGAGACGTTAATAAAATGTCACATTCGATTAAAATTCAGAGTAAAATCAGGTCCCAATAATTTATAATTTAACAAGATTACAAGAGTTCAAACATGAATCATTTTGTATATTTAAAGTTAAAAAGTTATCGAATGTGAAGAAAACTGAGTCCTTGAGTTTTGTTGATATCCACGCGTCTCGAATGCTCCTAATGCCCAGCTAACAAGATATAACCTGAGAAAATACATGCAAAAACATCAACAATAATATTGGTAAATTCATAGGTTTAAGTAAAATCAGTATTGAAATAAATCAAGTAATATTTTAGTTAAGAAAATAGTGTTACAACATTTAGAAGAATTGTTTCAAAATCCAAGTAGTAATTTAATAAATCAAGTATGCTTAGTAGTGAACTACAAGGTATAAGATCAGCCAACGACAATGCAACGAATGCAGTGTCAAGTAACAGAATTATCGCATTGAGCTTGTGACAACCGATCCCTTTGACGGGAAAAATATAGTTGCCCCAAAAGATTAGGTATTATTGCTATATACCTACTTCTCAGAGTAATACTACTTCTCAAAGTAATATATCCGTTGAAAAGTGGGTGTTCCAAAAAGATACAAACCCCGGACGGGGAGTCACCCTATAGTACTATTTATTATACCAGCGTCTACCCATCACAGGTAGTTAACGGTTTACGATATTAGGGTCTTTAGCAATAGGTACTCCTACGATAATTCACAATAACAGGTCAAGTATACCCTTCAAGCACTTGTGTCCAATTTAAAACAAGTAATATGTTCAAAACTCACGGTTTTGTAAATAGATATACAATGATCTCAAATCATTTAGTAAGGAACTTAAGCTTTAATAAATTCAATGGTAAACAACCATGTATCAAACATGTATTAGAAATCATGTGAAAAGCAAGTAAAGTCTTTAGTAAAAACATTCATGTAACGCTTATGAAATTGGAATCAATAATTTTGCTTAGTAAAACAATCATGTATTCTCACCCCGAAAATAGTTATGAAAACCATTAAAGAAGAAAAGATGGTGTTAGGTTCATAAAAAGTGTCGATTATGTGGTTTAGTTATATTTAGTTAATAGTCTTTATTTTGTTTAGTATAAAGTAGCTTGTAATAAGGTGTATTATGCTAAAAGAATGAAATAGCATAATTACCAAAGATTAGGGACTAGAAGTGAAAAATAAAGGAAGGGAAGGCTCCTTCCTTCTCCTATAAATACCTCTCTAATCATCATTAGAGGGTGATGCTTTGTAATAAACATTTTCCCTTTTCCCTCCATTTATAACATTTGAAATTTGAATACTTTCCCTCCACTACTATTCTCTCTAAGCTTCCATGATTGATAATGTATGATTCAAGATAAATAAGACCTAACAAGTGGTATCATACGCCATTAGAGAATACAAATGAGTCGATTTGTGCGTTTTTTTCATGTCCAAGAACCTTGTGATGACACTCGGTGAATTCGGTTGAGGCGTTTGAGCTTTCGAGTTGAGTTTTGGTAGTAATTTCGAGTATTTTGGTGTTATCGAGTTTTATTGAGTGTGGTGTTTGCATTTTTAGTAGTTTTCTATAGTTCTCGGAAGTATTTCTACATTGTCGGAAGTTGTTTTTATATTCTCGGATCATTTTTCTTGAAGTTTTAGGAGTTTCAGTAGCACTTGTAGTCTTATCTCGACAGAAAAAGTATTGTAATAGATATATACGTATTTTTGGTTCTATCGAAAATCGTATATTAGGAGAATATTCTTAAACTCGGTTCTATCGAGTTTTATATCCTTTCACACTTTTTTGGTTCTATCGAGTTTAGAGTAAGAATATTTTCGAGTTTAATACGTTTTAGGAATACCGAGTTTGTTAGTATTTTTT
>BQNB010096724.1:0-25554 GCA_026074375.1 Tanacetum coccineum | reverse complement strand
ACCCAACCCGCCCAACCCTCCAATTTTTCCGATTTCAGCTCCCAAACCGACCCATTTTAACCCCTAAAACCCACACCCATTTGAGCCCAAAAACCCACCCGTTTTAGCATATAAACCCACCCATTTCAACACCCATTACAACACCCAAACTAAAATATTATGCACCCAAATTCAATATCTTGTGAATGACATGGTATAGTTACACATCAAAGTTGCATCTTGGTATTATTAGCAGTTCATTTAATACATATAAACTAAAAATACAGTGTCTTCACTTATGCATTCTTTTAAGGTTGTATTCTAGCATATTGTCTAATACTCCTAAACAAAGACTGATATGATATATATGTGTAATCATGTATGTAATATATCATTATTATTAACCACTATCTACAAAGAAAATGAATAATCTTAGGTCACTACCTCCCTTATGTTATCAACTTTAGCATGCACCATCGTCTCCTCCTCCCCCTTCGACTCCTCTCCGTCACTTTTAGGTCACTCTCAGCCGCATCATACTCGGGCGCCAATGCCTTTCATTGCCACACCTTAACGAAGATACGCAAGACCTGGTGTTGTACCAATGCAAACAAAACCATAATTTCAAAATTCAATCTTTTGAATTATTAACAAAACCCTCAAACTATAACAAAACCATAATTTTAAAATTCAATCTTTTGAATTATTAACAAAACCCCCAAATTATAACAGAACTCTAATCTCAAAATTTGGTACCTTCGTTTATCTTTATGGATTTTCTATATCCTCCATCCTAACACACAGTCAGCTAATCATACGAAACCATTAACCTATTGTAGAGCTTGTTGCATGCAATCTTTTTCTACAACTTCATCAATAAATTGGTACATGCAAACTCTTGCATCTAAAGACACGTTTTTTATGGTTGTAGATTAAAAAAAATTAAAAATAAAAGAATACTCAAAACTAACAATTTAATTAGGGTTAATAAACTTACATAATTGATTTGATTTAGTCATGGAATCAATGAATGATGCTTTTCTTTTGTTTTGGTTTGTGGGTTTGATCAATATTTGTGTGTGAGGTGATGAGAGAGAGGATGAATGAATCTGAGGTTGAGGGGAGAGAGAGAGAGAGAGAGGTGGATGAGAATGAGAGGTAGAGAGAGATGAAGAAGGATGGAGAAAACAACACGTACCCCACGTGTATACTTAAATAAAGAAATGGAGGGGTTTTGTATTTGGGCTGGGTATGGATCGGGTGGATTCGGGTGGATCTGCGGGTATGGATCGGAGTCCATCAGGTCGGGTATCTTGGTTTGTATAATATGTGAGGTGGGTGGATCGGGTCGGTTCGGGTATGGCTCGGATACACCGACGGGTCGAGGGCCAGTGTTCTTGATAAATGTAAGGTTTTTATAATTAAAATTTGATGGCTCTTGCAAGATTTTTTTTATCATGTTCGTGAATACGGTGGCTTTACCCACTTTATATGGTTGGCAATGTTTTATAGTTAAGACAACGAACTTGCTGTTAGTTTAGAAAAAAAAAAGTAACTTACAATCACATAAGACGATATCGTATGACCATCGGCTACAAACGCTTACGACAACGTGCGGGTGAAAATCTTTGTTATATAATACACATAAAAATAATTAAAGTTAAAGCTAATTTAAAAAAAAAAAGATCAAAACATGACAATTAAAAGAGTTTTGCACTTTCTAGTCCAAAAACGTAAAAATGATGCATACGTAAAAATGATTGCCGGATTGAGATGCTCTGAATTACTGAGTGCACACATCTATAACTCTGTGCATGCCCTTTGTACTTCCAACAACTCATAGAACCCCCAACACACACCTCTTTCTAAAACTCACCCACACTCTTTCTCTTCTTGTCTTTCATCTGCATACTTAATATATTCTGAATTAGTACATCAACTTCAATGGTAAAAGAACACTACTAGGGTCCTAAAACTATAGAATCAATTCACAACCCTTTCACAACAACTAATCTTTGCTCAGAACTTCTAGATACACTTGACAAAACTAAACTCACTCTCCAGGACTCTTCTAGTATCCCAGATAATTTATACAGGATCATATTAAACATGTAACTTTTGATGTTCTTCTCCCGTACAGTACTAAAACAGGTGGGGGCCCACTTGTTATAAACCACGTGGCTTATAAGCCCAAAAGAGGGAATCTGATTGTGGAGTATCCTGGAACTGAAGATGGAAAGATTTTGTCGTTCGTTGGAATGCATATGGATGTTGTTACTGCTAATCCCCAAGATTGGGTTTGTTTTGATTTTGTTTTTCTATATATGATTATCAATAACATACTTTTTAAAGTTTAGCGTGTTTTAACGGGTGTGATTAGAATGACAATTTAAATTATAGTAATAATCAAGTGTTTTGAATGAATATAAGCTAAAGATTATTGGCTTATGCTTAGAGTTATATTAACGGCTTATTGCATAAACAGTATTAAGCCTAATCAGTGCCCAGTGCTTAGTGTTTGGGTATTAGCTTATATGCCATTATTCAATTTGTGTTATAATACTTTTTTTTGTTCCTACTTTTTAGTTTATCTTAGCAGTAAAGTTTGATAAGTACAGTTTTTGAATGGATATTCTCATTATGTGCAATGTATTCCAACTTGCAAACAATAATGAAACACACAATAATACACAACTCTCATAAAACATTTGCTGAGCAAAAAAGAGTTTTGATACGAAGATAAAGAATAATGGTCACACGACTTCATCTTTGC
Organism: Tanacetum coccineum; assembly: GCA_026074375.1. Taxonomy (NCBI): domain Eukaryota; kingdom Viridiplantae; phylum Streptophyta; class Magnoliopsida; order Asterales; family Asteraceae; genus Tanacetum; species Tanacetum coccineum. The sequence continues at coordinate 22,802 of BQNB010096724.1, read as the reverse complement.
TTATAGTCCAACAACTTAAGATATTAGATTTGGAATTGCTTATTCTTTAATGGACTCCATTTTATAGTGTTGGTCTTGATTTATGTCATGTTCCAGGGTTTGCTCTTATTTTAGTTCCTAATAGATTTAAACTGAATATCCTATTATTTTGGGATAAAATAAGCTGTTTCTAATAAGTATGTTGACCTGCTAATTTCAAAGTGCTTAGTATTTGATATCATATAAAAATTACTTTCTTGTCACCCGTGATTAAAATAGATTATTTTGACACTTTGAACCAATTACTACCTTTTTCATGTGTAGTTTTCATTCTTTTACAACATTAACAAATCCAAATACTGAATTGCTTATAGCTGCTTATCTACTTATAAGCATAAGAAAATTCTTGCTCTTTCAGACGCCCTCTTTAATGTGAATTTGGTGTCAGTTTATTCCATATCTTCCTGTGTAATCTCAGAAGATTATAGAAACGTGAAGTTGAATTAGTTGTTTTTTGCTGTGATTTAAGTTTTACTTGAAAAACTTTTTAAGTAGCTGAATTGGTTTGTTTTGTCTATCTATCTGTGTGTGTTTTGTTGTTCATGCTCAGTCATTTACTCGGAATGGTGACTCAAGTTATTTTAATTGCTTGATTAAGGTTTACTCAGATTAAATCTAAGCATATGATATGACTTTGATCACATTATTGAATTAATTTAAGTTCGTCTAATGTAAAGTTGAAGGAAAGAGATTCCTTTTTTGACAATGTAGAGTATTTCAGACTTTAAAATAAGTTAACTTTAGTTGATACCGGGCATAGTAATTGTTTCGGTATCAGTTATAATAGGATTGGGTTTTAGTTAAATATTCTAACATGGGTTATTCTTATAAAAATTGCAATTTTTTAAGTATTATGTTGAAATTGTGTATCATTACAATTTTATAATGAAGTAATTATGTTGATGCAGGTCTATGAGATTATGTCTGACAAATTTAAAGATCCCTTGCATAACTAGAAACAAGTATGGTTAGACTAACTAGATTTGTGTTCAATGATATGACATGTAGGAGTTTGATCCATTTACAATGAGCATTGATGGAGACAAGCTTCGAGGGCGTGGAACAACTGATTGTTTAGGACATGTTGCTCTTGTAGCGGAGCTTATGAAGAAGCTCGGGCAAACAAAGCCAAAACTTAAATCAACTGTGGTTGCTGTCTTCATAGCAAGTGAAGAGAATTCTTCCATTCCAGGGGTTGGCGTTGATGCACTTGTTAAAGATGGACTTCTTGATAAGCTAAAGAATGGACCTTTGTAAGTCAATTTTTTCCCCAAATTATTATGCAGTCATATTAGTCTATGTCAGCAACTCTAGAATAGAACAACACTGTGACATAAATTTTACCTATGAGAGAGAACTGAGATGTATTTTCTTCGAAAGGAAATTATGATGATTTTGATGGTTTCTATTGAATTTCCACGCAGTATATTTGTCACAGTTCTATGTTTGTTTGCAAATTATTAACAGACATGGACACCATCCAATACAACTTTTTTGTCCATATTCTGAGAGAGAAGTGTGATTCAGAGAGAGACTAGGCGTTTAATCGTGTATATTTCTAACAAACAAAGTTATGATGATTTTGGTGGTTTCTATAGATATGATTTGCAGAATAATATTAGATCATTGCAATAGTCATGGTGGGTAGGGTTTGTTTTTGACTTGCTTAATGATTGAGCATGTTATTTTATAAGTTATATGGGGTTGTTTGTTTGGGCATATAAACCTATGTGAATTCATTTGTTAAGGCATTAGGGGTTTGAAACCCTGACCAGCTTTTCTCGCATTTCCTTTTGATCTTGTGTGACCTTTGTTCCTTCTTTAAATAAATACTAATTTACCACTTATTCAAGACAGAATGTGTCGTCACCTTTTAGCCGTATTCATACAGTTTAACCAACAAGCCGTTAGCGTGTAAGTAAATTATTTTTTCCCATTGTTACTAAACAGGTATTGGATCGACACAGCAGATAAACAACCTTGCATTGGTACCGGTGGAGCGATTCCATGGAAGCTTCATGTTACAGGAAAGCTTTTTCACAGTGGTCTAGCACATAAGGTATATACAACATGTTGCTTTTTTTTAATGATCATGTATGTGTGTTATATATAATTTATTTAAAAGTACAGTTAAGATAGACACTTACCATAAAGATTGAATCACAAAAGAATACAATACAAGTATACGCCAAAGAAAGGAACCGACATATATCCTTATAATTGTCCGAGGATAAGTACTAGCAAGACAAGCATACTCCTAGCAGACTGATAATTTCACACAATGATGACAGTCAGCCAAAATGACAAGCATCTGTTTTGTCACATTCTTATTAAAATGTTTCATTAACGGATGCATACACGGCAGGGTCAGTAAGATATTTAGTATCTTAAATAATTTGGAACAGTAACTACCAAATTTGGCATTTCAGTAGTAAATAGATAACATCCTAGCGAACTTTCAAAACTTTCTAGTTGGTCTTAGAAAACTTAAAGTAACTCTCTCGTGTATCAATTCACCTTTTTCATTGTTGAACGCTCCTTTTCTAACTTGTGTAGCTTATTAATCTCATTTGAGCCAGCGATGGAGGCGCTCAAGGAGATCCAAACAAGGTTTTACAGAGATTTCCCTGCTCATCCTAAAGAACAAGTTTATGATTTTGCAACACCTTCAACTATGAAACCAACTCAGTGGACCTGTAAGTTCTAAAGAAGGAAAAATATTATGAGTAACGATTGATTCTGTATTTAGAAGTAGTCAATTATTAGATTTCTTCTCTTTCAACTATTTTTTCCAGATCCGTGAGGTGGGATCCATGCACATTCCCTATTGATATGCAAATTTCAGGTTACAGGAGATGTCAGGCTAACTCCATTTTACAAGAAATTGATTAATCAATGACATTTTGGTTAGTTTAATTATAGTTATTAGGTCTTCGGCTCGGTGTAATTTATATTAAGTATTAATTGAACATATTAAAACTGTTTCAGCGTGGGAATGATGTTATAAGAAGCTATAGCTGAAATATGTTGAATGATTTAAACACAAATATGTAGAATCTACCGAGCTAGGGGACCGTTTGACAAACATACACTCTAACCCATGCTGAAAACCTTAGAGGGAGGTAAGCAATCGTTCTTTTATATCAATTAGAGATGGAAAATTAGGCAGGCCAAGTCTGGTGTATGTGGTGAGCTGGTCAAACAGGTAATGCATTAAAACTCTCTTGGCAATTTGGGCTAGAGCTGCCAAACACTTATTTTGCTAACAGAGTTAATTATTTAAAAATAGTGCCAAATATCATGCACCAGTATCATATTACAAAATATGTATAGTGTGAAATGAATAATGATTTAGATGTGGTATGCATTAAAAAATACATCTTTCTACAATGTTCAAGCCTGTTTGAACCCTTTCCTATTAGCAAAATTCTTATTTTAAACCTGTGAGTGAGCTCAGTGTTTGGTTTTGACAACCGAACAAACGAAACAACAACCGGACCAGAAAATTATAATTGTGAGTAATGGACCCTTGTTATAAAACCGTAACCGCATTATTTAAATTGGATGCTTGGGTTGTTTATGGTTATGACAAAAATAAAACTAAACCAACCGCAAAAACAGAATAACGTATCTCTGTACACATAAAACTCTTATTATTTTATATTACATCTTTTTCCATCTTATTATTTGCAACCGAATACCTTACTTGAAACCTATAAATCCCACATATAATCTAGCAAGATAGGGTGTAAGTTGCAAATAGGATTGATGCTTAAATCTGGAAGAATTTAAGCTAATAAGGCAACTTAAAAACTTTTGTTGAAGAAATTATATCTTTTTTTTTTCGTTTTCCATTTAGATCCGTAAAATTATGAAAAGCTTTGTGTTTCTTAAACTTATTTTTGGTTGATTTACTTGAGAATCTTAGTTAGAGAACTTTTTTATTTGGCATAATTCTTTCTTCTGAAAATTTAGGTTATTATTTAAACTTGTAGAAAAATATTTTAGAGTATATTAATTTGGTTTTCTTGGTTTACCCGAAACCAAAAAAAAATACCGAATGTACTAATTGGTAGGTTTGTTTTTATCCGTTCTATATATTTGGGTTAAGGTTTTGGTTTTGGTTTTGACTTTGAAAAATTTCAAACCGAAGAACCCGAACCATACAACCCACAAACCCGAAAACCAAACCGATAAACACCCCTATTTGACGAGTGATGTAAGGATGTAACTATGAAAGTACCATTTCTATCTTATTCTTTTATTGGTTTAAGTTAAAAAGTTTGTTAATACCAGAATTGAAATTTCATTTGATGAGGCGTCCTCTGGAGTTGCATGTAACCTTGAGTCACGTGGCTTCCATGTGTTGTGCCAAGCGACTAAAGAAGCCGTTGGGCATGTGAAACCATACTCCATGACTGGGACCTTGCCACTTATACGAGAACTACAAGTGAGAACAACTTTCCCCTTTTTTCTGTTCAAATGTGAATCATTTCTCTCTTATTCTTACTTTTACCTCTATAAACCTCGTTACTGTAAACAGGATGAAGGTTTTGATGTTCAAACTGCAGGCTATGGTATGTTTCTCCTTCCCTTTATAAGAAACAAATGCAAAATACAATAATGCTACTAAACTCAAACCTGTTTTCTAGCACATGATTTTCATCAATGGTTTTCACAATTTCGCGACAATTATGGGGTCAGAACTTTAAGTTGCAGTGGAAAAAGGGGTAGGTTGGTTAGGGAAACAGATCAAAACTAGTAATTACTTGTTGCTGATTGAAACAGGTCGGGTTGGGTTGGTTGACGAGCAATACTATTTGTCCAAAAAAAAAGTATATATTGCTTTCTCGACTTGTATATAGGAAAAGTGGAGAAAAGGAAGGGGGGATTTGAGGGAGTTCTCCTTCTGGAACTCTTTTAAATGACAAAATGTTCTATTTAAAAAACTTTAGAATCACCAAATATGACATAGCAGAGGCATAGTTGTAAAACACAACTTTTCTTCCCTTCCTATCCAGCTCAGCAGCATAAAAATTGTCTACTATATTTGCTTTATTTAAACTGGAGAAAATGCACAATCGTGATATTTACTTTCCTTAATTTTTTTTTTTACTTTTTTTTATGTCATATCTAAAACTCGAGAACATAGTGTTAGTGACTCATTTATGATTACTATCACTTAAATGAGTCAAATATGGTTACTTTGGCAGACCTGCTTCTGGATCGACCCATTTGACTCGTTTTTTAAGTTTTATTATATTTTATTTACAATTTGTACCCCGTTAGCTATAGAACACAACCTAAATCAACCATTTATAAGTAGATGGGTCGAACATGCACTCTAATTCAAATTCTGAAAGCACTGTAGTTGGATCTATTCTGAAAGAGTTTTAACCTCATAGAAATATAAGGGTAGTTTGTACATTTCACTAATAGTCGAAGAGTTGTATTAATGCTGGTTGAAATGTTCATGTGCTGATCATGATCTAAAATATTGTTGTATGGTTTTGTTTGGGCAGGTTTGATGGCAACATACCATGCGAAAAACGAGTATTGCCTTCTTTCTGACATGTGCCAAGGCTACCAAGTGTTTGCCAGTATCATTGCTCAGCTTGAAGAGTGATTTCCCTTTCTTAACAAATAATCATGTTTAGCTACTTTTATTGTTGGATTCTGCCATAGTTTTGGCTTGTGACGATGGGCGCTAAAAAGTGAAAAACAAAAGTTATGTTTAAAACATCAAACCTCACCCAAGAGTCAAGTCAAATAATCGAATTCTGTTTAAATTTTGAACCCATAAAATTTAACATAGTCGTGCAAGTTGACCTGATTTTTTTGTTTTACATGATGGTGTTTATATTTTCAACATTTGAAACGACAACGTACTACTTATGATATCAGTATAATATGTTCTGGTTATCCAGTTTTAGCTATTTAGAAAAGGAACAAATCATAATCAAAATTCACAATGATATATTTTGTGGATGGGAGTTAAAATTGTTCGGTAAAATAAGTTGCAATCATGTAACCTGATACTACCCTTGATCAAAGGCTGGTGTAAAACTTTCGAAGTACTTATCTTGTTATTGGCGACAACTGCAGAGTTGTAGTAGTCAATTTCGAGATGCATATCCAAATGTCCATTTAATCATGGAAAAAACAGACCGTCCAAATGAATAAACCACAATAAAAACGGATGTGGTTTTTCCCGGTTCAGGTTACCCAAGGAGGGCGAGCCTTTTTTTGACTCAAATATATGCGGCCTCACCGGGTTAATCCCGGGACCGTTTCCGACCCTTCCCTGGCCACCCCTAAATGTACACACCTAGCGACACCTAGCGAGGTTTGAACCCTTGACCTCTTGTTTGAAAGACGATGACCTTACTACTAGACCATTTGGTGATGGTTTGAATAAACCACAATGATAAGTAAATTAATTTTACAAACTGCAGCGAAACTTCAGCGCCTGCATTCCTTGTATAAAGTTCACATCATATTTCTCATGTGGTGCAACCATCGAATTTTTAATTCATATTGGCAACAGGGGACCCTTTCTCACCAGCTAATTGCCCCTTTTCAGCAGGGGGAGAAAGGTAACAGTTGTGAAATGTTTTCAAGGTTCAAAAGTAGGAACTTGGTCCCAAGGAGTGCCAGTTTTGACCTGATACACAAGCCTCTTGAAGACACCTCGATAAGGATCCTCCTCTCGCTTGTTAATGAGATATGCTATGTTCTTTTCTACCTCGCGCTTTATTTGTAAGTACAATGCCTGTGAAATCTCTTTGTCGTTCAAAATCTTCTCCATTCCCTTTGTTTTTATAGGTTTCCCAAATAGATAGTAAAATCGACCAGGTACTTTGGGTATAACAAATGGTATATGAGGTTGTTGTTTAGCGACCTCCCCTTCTTGATCTTGCCTGTTTACCAATATACAAATAAAATGACGAATAGCGGATCGAGCTAGTAAGCATAATAGTATATCGTCTTTGAATAGCAGATCAAGCTTATTGCTTTTAACAAATGATATTTTATATCTTTTTACCAAGTACTTAAACATTTCACTTAAATTAGTTGAGAAATAAATAGATACAGATTTATAACACGAAAACACAACATTAAGAGAAGTTTAGATTTACCTTAAAGTAATAGTTTTTTCATTAATATCCTGTAGATGCTTGTTGAGTTCAGGAATTTTCATCATATCGTCATAATCCATGATCATCTGTAAATGTCGAGGCTGTCAGAATGAATAGAACACCCCGTTTTTTTATCAAATATTTGGCCCGTGGCATATCAAATCATATATGATTTATCGTTAGAACTTTAAAAATTATTTATTACACATTAGTTGATTATAACATTTTTTTTCTGGAAAATGTAGAATGGTTAGTTGTCGCACCCATTATGATGTGCAAAACTCTTAAGTTTTACCAAAGATGAACCAAATTTACACACACCCTCTATCGGCTTTCTGTTTATATACTATCAGTATAAAACAACTATGCTTAACTATTCAGAAAAGAATAAGGTATATATTAAAAAAACAAAGCTAATTCTTACTTCTGATATATCATCTTCCCCTACGGATCCAAAAGGTACAATAGTGGCCCCAAATTTCGCTGCCATCCTAACAAATTCTTGCTGTTCAGGCCAAAATAACTTGTGAACTTCACCCTGACCAACAAAAAAACCACAACCAAGATTATATGAAGAATTTGGTGCATGAGATTATTACAAATATGAGGACATGAAGAGGTAGGCGCAGACCTTACGGTGAAGGGCCTCACGTGCACCACCAGGATAAAGCAGTATGTATTGTTTAGTTGAGAACAATTTGAACATATTGCTTGCAGTGACGGACAACATGCCAAATACTCTAAACAAAATGGAAATGTGTGGCATCCCGTTTTCAACATTGTCATCCAGTTGAAGAATTTGTGGGTAACCTAACCCACGAAGCATTATACGTTTTTCTTTTAAGAACTCTAGAAAAAGTATAAAAAGATCAAGCCCCATGAGCATGTGATTGCCAACAAATAATACAGGGCCTTCAGATGGAATCCCAGCCAATCCAGACACTATCGTCCCATCCTCCAAAGTTGAATGCATTATTGGACTGGTAGCAAGATGGTATAACCTGCATTTCATTGTTTCAAGACATCAGAAACAACACGAAGAAGGTAAGAGGTTACAAAAAATAAAATAAAAAAAGAAAAGTCTTATTGATATGTGTATGCAACTACTTCCTCAAATCATAAGTATTCTTACATAAAGAATAATTGATTAGGGGAGCAAGTCAAGTTTCTCCATAAAAAAAGAGGAAAACTTATTGGCGGAAAAATGCGCACATCGAGCAAGTTGGATACCAGATTCAAACAAGTAAATTTTTCATAAAACACTTAGTATAATATGCAAGTCTTCTATTAATATTCAGCAAATGATAATGACAACCTAACTTTTGAATAATATGATTTAGGGGGCTTTATCCATTATAAATACACTTAGGGTGATTTTGGACCTGATTGACCTGATTTCGTTTGAGCTAATTTTATTTTTCCGATTTGACCAGTTAGCAATAAAACATACCCCTGATTGACTGACCCAATTCTAAGTAAATGGGTCGAAATTTCCACCTCTACAAAAAATTTACACTAGTAGAATGAACATGAAATAAAACGAAATATGCACATATATGATTACCAATGGCTTTTGGATTCCTTCATATACTCTGACATACTCGGAGGGATATAGTCCTTCAGCAAATCATGATATGAGTTGTGACGGTACTTTGTAGAACCTTTAATTATCGTCAATATGTTATTATCACTTTTCTGCACTGACAACATAACTACCAATTACTTTTATTGCAACTAATTATAAATGGATTAAATGGATAGGGACAAATATACAAGACTTTCCATACCAACATGACTTGGTGACTGTTTCCTCTTAACATGAATATTCTGCAGTTCTGTAATGATCTTGCAAGCCTTTGTGCCTCATCTTGACTGGGGAGAAGCTTATCATTATAACTGAAATGTTATGTCAACAGCCGTATTCATGATGATGGAATACTACAAAAATATGAAATTGCCTTCGTAGAACGAGAATTGCAACATTTCTATTAGTAAGTTTCAATTCAAAATACCTATGTGTCTTCTATGAAACCAGAAGTTGCAATGTTCACAGGAGACAGTGGGCATATATATATTCAACTTAAAGGTTCAATGTAAATAAATCATATAATTCTATAACAAGACTGCCAATTTTATTACTACATATTAAGGTTTCTCTAGTAGTTCCCAAAAAAACACGCGGTATGATGTAATCTCGCAGTCCTATGAAAACTTATACACGGAATGTCCATGCAAACAAAATGTTCTTCATCGTTATTGTAGCTATTATATATTGCAAAGGTATATATTTGGGTCTACAAGATTCTCGTAATACCTTAAACTAGGTCTCTAGTCAACCTTTTGATTAACATATTACCTTAAACTAGGTCTCTAGTCAACCTTTGAGATTTATAAATGGATGCTTTAAGCTCATATAAACAATGGAATAAATTGCATATGATTACGCATGATGAATTACAGAAACACATACGTACAATGAGGAAGAAAGGTACCTGGCCAACACCAATACTTCAGATGTAATGGCGTGAAGATGAGAATTAGCATAAGCAGCAGCTGATTTAAGTAGTTTCAGTCTCCAAATAAGAGTGTCTTTTGGTAATATATCACCTAAACCCTGCTAATAAATATTAATATCAGTAAACGAGAAATTAGCAGGAAGAATAAGTTCAGTATAAGCTTATAGAAAGAGGTCACATACTCGTATTGCAGATAGGAATATTAAACTCAAGGCACCATAGAGCACATCAGGCAGAGCCTCAAGAAGATAAAGCAAAGTTGGCAGTCGTGACCTCTCGAAAGAAGTTGCTGAAATAAGTAGGAGAATATTTACACCCAAGGATTAAGAATACATGGGATCGAATGAACGTAAGGGTGGAAATTTGAAAAGTGACCTGGATTTGCTAGTATTGTTACTAAGTCAACTGTTGGATTCCGAGCAGCAATTGCAAGAGCTAAACATCCTCCAAACGATTCTCCAACCAGATAAATTGGCTTCTTTGGAGATGAAGCATGCTCGATCTTTACAGTTTCTTCAACGAATTGAATCAAATCTTCATACAACACATTTCATGGATTATAGCAGTATCCACTAACAGTTACTATTATTAGAAATTTCACGTGCACAAATGACAAACATCTCAATTATGGATGTTGTTGGCTACATGACTTGATAATTAGTTATCGATCAAAATATAGTACTCCCTCTGTCCTACAAAAACTCCCATATTTAACTTACAAAATTAATTAGATATAGCTTTACCCTTATCATAATACAGAAAAAACACAAATGAACTTCTATCGACTCCAAAGCCTTAATTTTGCATAACAATTACATGTTTTTGCTGCAAGGGACTTAAAGACACGAAAACTAAAAGAAAATAAGGGAATAGAAACATGTAATTGTAAATGTAGATAAATACCTTCTAGTGGTGTTCTATCTTGGACAGGAATATGCAGACATCGAACTTCAAAAACTCTGCGATCAAGAAAACTGTATAAGCTAGCATTGTAAAAGGTTTGAAATTATAGAACAGCAGATCTATTGCTACACACATGGGAACGTTTTAAAAACATGCTTAATAAACACAAGAGTTACATTTAACAATGAAACAGAAATACACGACTTACTTCCCAAGAGCTTTTTCCTGCAAAAGGAGTCCCAGTCCAAGACCATCCAGTCCTGAATACATTAACACACCCAAACGGATAAACAGTTTAGAGCTCAAATTTTATATACCAAAAAGGGTTACTTACAACTCCACAGAACCAAATTAAAGGTCCTATTTAAACATGGGTCAATATGAGATCATGATATGAAACACAATGTTTATTACCAGGCAAATACAAAAGAATAGGTGAATCCTTCAATGGTCTACCACACGAAACGGGGCAAAACCAACGTGGCGGCCCTCCATCGGGTTTAATAAACTCCTTAGCTAATTTAAAGAAATCATTACTACTCTGAGTTCCAAACCCATCGTCCCACAATATTTCTAAATTTTCCAAAACATCTTCCTTTCTCGTTTTTTCTGCAACTTCATAACTTACCCGCCCTTTCTCGACATCAACTACTTTTTTGTCCCTAACAGATAAACTCCTAACAAGAACTTGTGACCTTGATTTGCATCCTACATTTGGAGTTAAATTAGGTACAACAGAAAAGCAGTTTGCAGTTAGTATCATTGTGTAACAGGGAATTAAGCTTGTATGATAAATTTATGTAATAAAACAAGATTGAAGATTAAAATAGATTACTAGTATAATAAGTGCTATGATGGAATTTACAAGGCTTGATGCTTGAAATGAATCAATGGACGGCTAAATATCGTTTAAAACGTATGATAAGAATAATAATGTAGTACAAATGAATATGGTTAACTAATGGAATTGTATTACATGAATGGACAAATGCAGTTGATGAAGATAAAGGTATACTAGACCTTTCCGTCACTATACTCATAGACGGAACTCGGGTGAACTTGTTGAGGGGCCGAGTACATTACCCGTTAATTTGAGAGGGCGAAAGTTGTATTTGTTTTAAGCAAATATAAGTAAAACCTCAAAGTTTTGGGAAGGCCGTGGCCCTCCCCGGTCTCCATTAAGGTCCGTCCATGACTATACCATATCCGTATCTTCATTTCAAACTTGAAAAAATCGCATTCCAAATTTTGAACATGTAACTTGTATTTATGAACGATGCGTTGCAGCTGAATTTTCTAACATATTATGTGTCGTAAGAAATCTCATTAAGCACGTTTTGAACACATGACCTATTTAAAGGTCAAGATAACCATCTTGGCAATGCCAGACACAAGATGTTCCTTGTTAGTTAAGGGGGTGTTTGGGATTGCTTATTTAAAATAGATTATGTGTTTTGAAAATGGATAATCAGATAATCATATTTTACAAAAAGTGGTTATGAAATACTATAGTGTTTGAGTTTGATTATGTCATTTGAGTGTTTGACAAATATAATTATTTTGTAACTTAATGTGTAAAGTTACCAAAATAGACATAATGCATTTATTACCAAGATAGGCCATATAATTATTCAAAGGGCAATATGAGTAATTTGTCCCACAAGTGCACCTGCGTTTTCCAGCTGCACCCCTTCACCAACTTTTTCAAAACAACGTTTTAACCCCTCTAAAACGCAAATAAGTGCGTTTTTTTCCTCCCCCAAACACTAAAAATAGCTTTTTTCCAGTTGCCAACTGAAATAATCAGATAAGGAGATTGAAAACGCAAAGACAAACACCCTCTGAAGTAAAATAACGCATGAGTTATTTTGCAAAAAGACAATAATAGAAACGAACAAATAAGTTACTGTCATTATCATTAACTTGCAAAAATGTTCGTGTATTATTTCTTTCGTCTTAAATCTATATACTACATGTATAAAAAATATTGGTATCTCTCTCCTATTAATTATTTAAGTAATACATATTTATATGCACGTTGTACAAGTTAAATATAGCATGTCGGTTACAAAACTTGAATTTAATGTTGACATTATGATCATCTTCACTATTAATTTAATAAAAACATGTTCAAAAATAATTAAATATTATACCATTGAAGTCCAAAAACCAATATTAAATGCTGGTTGCACAAATGAATTTTCTAATTCGGCGTTTCGACAATATTGTTATCATTATCGTAAAGTCGTTATTACAAAAAATATGTAATCGGAAAATATCGTTCGTCAAAATTTTGACTACAGAGTATCCGCCGCCACATTGCGCGGGTACCCTGCTAGTAAGGGATAAAGCAAATTAAACACTCTTTCTTTATTTAATGCCCCAAAAAAATTAAGTAATCCAAGTTATAAAGCATAATGTACAATCCTTAAATGCAACATTTCACCACAAAATCAACTATCTAACAAATACAAATATTAAAGCAAAATGTACAACATTTATTCCTTCACGCATATGTTACAAGTATAAACTAATTAAATACACTAATTAATGTTACTTTAAAAAAACCTCTAAAATGAAAAATACATGTTATTATACATATTGTACAAGCTAATAAAACATAAAAGCTTAAAACATTTTATATGCTAACAAGTTGATGATACATATGGTTTTGAAAACTGAACCGGACCAACGTGTTCAACCAGAAATCGAAGTCGCCACCGGTTTGGCTAGCCAATAAAATCTGTCCGAAAATGAAACGGAGATGAGTTGTCGAAACCGGTAAAAACAGGTGAATCGGGTCGAACTGGGATCATTTTTTATTCTCCGGTTAATGTTAGCGTCTAAACTTTAATTACAGGGTACCCGCCGCTGCAACGCGCGGGTACCCTGCTAGTTAATAATAATCCATATTTTCTTTTAAGTTTACTATATCACCTTTGTTTGAAATTATTATTACAAACTTTAAAGAAATCTTAAATAAAATCACCTAAAAGTAAAACTGTCATTCTGCTAAAAAAAATAAAAAAAATAAAAAAAAGTAATAAATGCATTTTTTAAACCTTGTGTTTTTGGTCGGAGGACAACAATTTTGAGACGGAGAGAGTAGTACATAAGAGTAGGGATTACCATGAATTAGGGATGGCAATAAAACTCGTACCGGGATCCGATCCTCAAACTCGAATTGACTAAGGAATCCCTGAGTTGACCGGAGATGAATCCCCAAATTATGAAACCGGTGATGGGGATAGCATAAACCTCGACCCGAACTTTTTAATGTACAAATACTCATAAATTATTTATATATTAATACCACATGTAATTTTATATGTTTGTGTTAGTGAGTATTGACAAGTCAGAGCCGGCTCTGGGGGTGGGTGAGCCGGGTGACGGCCCAGGGCATCACATCACAGGAGGCATCAAAATTTAGGTGTTATGAATTGGTATTATGTGATGATCTTCTGATGATAAAAACCGAATGTTAAACACGTGACTAAGTTTTATGCTGTTTCAATACTCAATAGACAAAGATTAACAGTTGACGAAAAAATAAATGGTCGCCGGAAGAGTTACAAGGAGGAAGATGCAGACATTATTTGGTTATATGAAATATACAGTAAAATTCGTACCCTTTTGTTTGACTTGGTCACGTGATAAGCACATAGGAATGTAAATTTATTAATTATGTGTCTTTATAATTGAAAGTATTTTCAATTTCGTTAGTCGGTTACAAAAATATTACTCTTTTCGTCTTTAAATAAGTGTCTGCTATTGACTTTCGAAATCATTTATCTTCAACTTTAATCTTAAATTATTTTGATTGTGCTATATAATATTTGATGCAAAATATATGAATGGATTGAGTTTTCAATGTATTTTCATAGATATTATTTTCATCAAGTATTATATAACACAAACAAAATAATTTAAGGTCAAAGTTGAAGAAAAATGACTTTGAAAGTCAATAGTGGACACTTATTTAAGGACGGAGGGAGTACTAAATTTTTTGCTTTGTGTTCCATAAAGTATTTCAAATAAAAAGTATTTCCAATTTTAGTTTTTAAATTTTTACAAGTGTTTCGAGAGTAGGTGGATGTTTTTTGTTCGATTTAAATGATATTTTGTACGACCATAATGTTTTTTATGCGACTAATTTTTGTCTTTTTCGGAAAAACAAAAGGAGTTCAAAATTTTAAAGTTTTGAATTATTTTTTGCAGTTTTGATGTTTTTTTCGAAAAAGACAAAACTTGGGTTGAATCATGGAGTTTAGCACTCTCACAAGAATAATTTGAAACTTTTTTTTAAAACTACTTTGTGAAGCACTAACCTAAAAATTAATCATTTCTGGAATTGACTTTTTTAACAACTAGTAATGATAAATGTTACATAGATGCCCAATGAAGTTTGACATTCTACCTATTCATCAACTATAATCTTTCTTACGTACTTAAAGTTTACGTACTTATCGCTAATCTTTTTTGAGCGAAGTAATTATGTTTCATCTGCTAGTGTTGCCGTTATTCAAGTTTTATCGAGTCAATCTATATGTGTGGGTTTAACATTTTTTTATCGAGTCTATATACGCGTAATTTTCTATAGTATTTAGTGGGGGTATTTTTCGATCATCTTGCCCAGGGCATCAAAATCCTCAGGACCGACCATGTGACAAGTATTATACTTAAAAGTATATTTGTATGTATATGTGATATTTAATGACTCAAATATTTGAAAAATGTTAAGCACTAACTACATATTATTCAACCAATATCTTTTCTAAAATACACACATTCGATCCACTTCATTTATGTAAGATATGTGACATTTTAGTATTTATGATGCTTTAAAATTGAATGACATTTTTTAATTAATCCAACTATGTACGACGTATGTTTTTTAAGACATTGTGTAGGTCAATTTTTTATATTTTTTATTATTTGTGTAATTTTTATGCTTCATAAGGACGGAAAATCCTTGAATCTCATGGGGATCCTCGATCCCCATTGGGGATGGGGATGTAAAACGATTCCCCAATGGGAATGGGAGCGGGGATGGGAATGGGGTTAAGAAACGGGATGAGGATGGTAAATACGATTTTCGAAATTCTCCGCCCCGTTACCATCCCTACCATGAATGGTTCAAATGTTTATTTGTAGGATAGAGATCCTTTAAAGTTCATAGGAACTTTACCGGTAAAGTTTTCTTACAAACATAATCGTGGGGCCTACTGAGGAACCCGATTTACTTTATTCTTGTGAGAGAACTTTACCGATAAAGTTCATTAGAACTTTAGAGGATCTCTATCCTTATTTGTATCCCGAACAAAGAAAAATAAATAAATGGCAAACTACATGGATAAAATGATAGAAAAAAAAGACCACCCATAACATGTCGCCAAAACTAATACATAGAAAAAAATGTGAATCAAAACGAGCACTTCTTGTACATATGATAATCAGAAATAGAGTGGTGATATGGTGAGCAGTCCTTGTACGAATGATTATCAGCACAAAGCGATAATAAAGTGAAGTCAACATCAAAGAAGTCATATAGTATACAACTATATTGAGTAAGCGAAAGGTTAATATTTAGGGAGGTGATCTGTATATTATTTTTTATTTTTTTTCATTTATCATTAATTTTGCATCTGGATGTTGTACTGTATGTATCATCGGGTGTAATTTAGTGGTATATAGTAAAAAAATCGTGTACAAATTACCTCTCTAATATTAATATATAAAACCGTCATCTTGTTTTTCAAAAGCGTGAGTAGTTATGTTTTTTACAACCGGTGGAAAATCACCATTAATAATAATATGGAAAAGATTTAAATCTGTTGATTTCACATAAGTTTCAAATCTATTTTTTCAATATATAAAACTGTCGCTTTCGAAAAGTGATGGTCTTTGCATATATTGCCCTTCTAGATATTTATCGGAATCAATAAATCGATTCAAGCTTTAAGGTGCAATATACTTTAAAGATCTTGGGTGACCTTAGCTCTTAATACCAATTGTGGAAACCGGAAGGAGTGTTGAATAGTTTTACCGTTTTAAAAATTAAAGCTAGATTATTTACTTGTGAATTCAAGAGATATACAAATGTGTATATAATAACAATGCAATAAGTAAATAAATAAATGCAATAAGTAAGTAAAGAAAGAAAAGATCAAACCAAATACACAACGATTTATAGTGGTTAGACTACGAAGCTCCTCTTCGCCCTACTCTACTCCTCGAGTACCCAACTCGAGAGTTCTCTTCACTATGTCAACAAGCTTCTTTTAGGCGGAGAAAACCGTACAACGTCGCTTACACTTTTTGGGTACAAAGCTAACTATTGAGTTCTACTTCGAGATAGAACCAATCTAACACACTACATATTTTAAGGCATAAAATAATAACCAATCATACAACTATGATTACACAAGACACAAGATGATGGTGGATAAATATCACAACAAATGTGATGGATTATAAAACAAGTATAATGATCAAAGAATGAATGAGAAATATAGAAAATAAATTTGTAAGAAGAAGGTTTGGAAAGGGTGAGTTCAAATGAAGACATTTGTCTCTTATTTGTAGTGCAAAATTCGGATTCAAATTTACCAGCTCCACGGATCGAGAGATCCAGGGTATGGTGGATCCGTCTGCCTATTAGGTGGATCTGTTAGTGGTAATTATCTGATTTTTTGTCTTTTAGTTGTTAACCACAAATCTTTAAAAATTATTCTAATTGTACTTAAATATCTGATTTAGTACATGTTTCTAGAAGGAAAATATTTTTTAACGCTAAAATGAAAAGATTTGCTTGATTTGAAAAGATTTGGAAAGATTATTTCTGTTTATGGTTAATCCCATTTTGTATTATACACTAATGTAACTAGTTATTAATTAAGTAAATGTTTACTTGAAATCATTTGTTTAGTGGAGATGTAAGCAAGCTTACATGGGTTTATGCATATGATTAAACTACTATGCAAGACAATATTTTCTTTGATCATTAACTACGCTTTATAATGTCATATTTATACCTTGAGTGATTTGACGTTGGCATGTAAACTTACGACTAAATAACTTGTTTACGTACACTTTTACGTAGCATTACATTATATTTGTTATTATCAAAACTTAAAAATCATTAAATATAAATATCGTTTTTACGCGAATATTTGTATTAACATAACCTAATAAGTTAAAATCACATTCAAGAGGACCAATAGTTTATACATAAGATGATAACACAACAATGGTTTAAAAATTTTATATAGTTTTAGCAACAAATTTTGTATTTCTTGAATTCATAATTTAAACAGTTTAAAAGGTATTATGTGTGACTTATTTATACATGTCTAAATTGAAGTTGTTAAAGTTGGTAGTTCAAAATATGTTAATTATTTTATGAGTAAACTACTTCAATCATCCTTCTGGTTATATTCAAAATACACCGTTAGTCTCAAAAACGAAAAAGTATGTCGATCGTACTCATTGTTGTGTGTTTCTTATCACCTAATGTCCCCTTGACCTAACCTTCGTTAGTCAAAGCAAAGAAGCTTTCACGTGCACCACACATGAGTGAATAATAGTAAACAACCACCCCTAACATTGATAATGCTCTGACAAACACCCTCTCACTCCACCCTATATCTTCCTCAACAATTTTCATTACTCACTTCATCCTTACCCAAAACATATCTCTAAACACAAAAAAATGATTAGGTGTTTTTGTGGAAGAACTGCCATTATCCGTATATTGTGGACCAGCATCAACCCTGGTCGAAGATTTTATGGTTGTCCTCCCCCTGTAAGTTTTCTTGTACTTTTTAGTTGTTTTGATCGTGTACAGTTACAATGGTGGATTTAGCCTTAAACTTTTTAAATGCAACAATGGTTGGTGGGATATGATGTTTAAAAAGTTGTTTATTTTAAGTTTTATAAGTTTTGACATTAATCTCATCTAAAGTAACAATGGCGACATAATAGTGTTTTGTTAAAAAAAATCCACAGGACTCGACATGTAGGTTCATTGGGTGGTATGATCTAGCAATGTGTCTAACATCAGGTTCGTCAATAATGTTAGTCTTCGTTAACCAATATATTAGCATGGTCACTATTATCATCACTATCATCTATTTCATCTTCACAGATTTCTCACTGTCAATTTCTTACTCTTTAACATTTTCACCTTCATCAGGTTCGGAATGCCCATAATGCATCATCTAATTTGTGGGACCACTCTTTCCTGTTGCTTCCGATGGTTTTCTTAAGAATACGCTTTATTGCCCGGTTCGTATTTTCAACCTGGGTTTGTTTGAGGATGGTATACGGTGGAGAATCGATGGATTACTCCATACCTTTTCATTGCTCGCTCCATTTGGTAGTTACATAAATGAGTACCCCTGTCACTAATAAGGGCCTTTGGTATTCCAAATCGTGCGAATAGTTTCTTGAGGAAGTTCACTACGTTTTGAGCATCATTGATGGCAAAGGCTTGAGCCTCCACACACTTTGACACGTAGTCAATAGCTACTAGGATGTATCTATTTCCATTTGATGAAGGGAAAGGTCCTTTGAAGTCTATTCCCCTAACATCAGATATTTCACAGACTTGTATATACTTTTGAGGTGTTTCATCTCTAGAGGAGATATTGCTGGCTCTTTGACATGCATCGCTGTAGGTCCTTGTGTTGGATCTATATAGCCTTTATAGGACAATAGTTAACTTGAATAAATCCAAATCAACTATGTGAGAGACAATGACTATGAATATCAAGTGTTAATGCGGAATCTTAACACAAGAATTAAGAAGAACAATAATACTAATTTTTCTATTGATTTCTATTAAGCTTCCATGCTTCTATTACATATATGAAACTCTATGCCGTAGGGTTCCTTTTATACACCAAGGAAAACCCTAATGGGCTTTACAAACGTGTGAAAGGATAATGCATATCCTTTCCTAAGATATCTCCTAAGATATCTCTAAGATAACTATTACTATTATGTTACATAAACAGACTTAACTAAATACGACCAGTACTAACTATAGTACTGCTACTCTACCAGTACTAACTTTAGTACTGCCAGACTTAACTTAGTACTGCCAGTATTAACTTAGTACTGCCAGAACTAACTAATACTACCAGACTTAACTGTTATACTACCAGTATTAAGTCTTTTACAATCTATTTCCCAACAATCCTCCCCTAACTTGATCTTCACTTGTGAACTTCAAGTTTCTTCAAATGTCTTCAATTTGAACTTCCTAAGGATGTTGTAAATAAAACTCTTTGAATTATTCTTGATCTGCAATTCTTCAAATCATCTCTTTTTGATCTTTGCAGCAACTATTCTTCAAAGCTTTTCAGCAATCCTTCATATCAGCAACATTGACTATATGTACATCAAATCATATGGTTTCAGACTATTCTCATCACTTCCAGGTGTGTTAACTCCTGTGAGAGGTGAATCATTGAAACTTTAAATGGATTTGATGTCTCTTTACCAGTTAGCCATTTACTCTGGAGTAGTCAGTCCTTTGGCCACCAGAAAGGTGCATGTCCATGGTTAACTGAAAACCATTTCAACTCTCAGTACATGAAACATTGGTGAGTTGAATACCATATGGTTTTTGGCAAACCATTACAGCCATAAACAGATTTGATATGCCTTTACCTGTAGCCATTTGCTCAGGGCTAGTCAATCCTTTGGCACCTAGAAAAGGTAAATTCCATGGTGGATTGATTACCATATCAACTCTTTGTACATGAAACTTGGTGAGTTGATGTACCATCTACTTTTTGGTAAAGTGTCAACCATCTAATATGGATTTGCAATTTGTCTTTACCATAAGCCATAATCTTATGGACTAGCCAACTCTTTACTAACCAGATATGGTGAGTTGATAACCATACAATTTTTGGTAAATTTTCAACCATTAACGGGTTTGAGAAGTCTTTACCAAGATCCGTTTGCTCCTGGACTAGCCAGTCCTTATGTCTTATGTCTGTTAGACATGGTGGACTGATAACCATTTGTTGCGTTAGTGCATAGCACCTCCACCAAGTGTTATTCTTCTCATCTCCATCCTAGATTTCTAACTCATCAACCTTTACTACTTCCTAATACCAGCTTGCTTTTCCATCATTTTCAACATTTTGTAGCAATCCTCATCTGGTTTTCCTCCTTGAAGTTTCTTATCTAGCATAGCTTTGCATACCTCAGCAAATAAAGGATATTTTCTTTCAATTAGCATGTATATATCCATTGACTCCAAGTTCAAGCAGTGTACTCTGCAGGTATCATAGTATCTCCAACTTATGATCCTTTGTTGACCTAATAAACTCCAAATAGGATCTGTACTAAGGGGTGGCTCAAACATATTCTTTAAATATTCCCAAAATGTCTTCTCAAGCTCATCCTCTGGTCCATTCATTCCATATTTATTCATAACAATCCTATATAATTCAGTAAGACCATCCCTAGTTATATCCATCAGCATAGCTCCAAAATTTATGCACACTATATCAATTTCATCTTTCCTAACAATTTGGTACACACCTTTCTCTCCTTGCTAGATGATCTTATAAGTAGCTATACTTGGGAGTTTTATAGCCACAGGAACAAGATGAATAGGAATATTTGTACCTGAAATAGGATCAGCATCTTTACTGGCTTCCGATTCATCTTCATCAGTCTTGTCAGAATGTAATCCTTTCCTAGCTATATGTTTCCTCCTCTTTCCAGCCTTCTTGGTAGACTCATCACCTTTTGCTTCATCACTCTTTATCTTTTTGAAGTCTTTGTTTGAAATTCTTCACTAAATCTTTTTAGACTATGTTTAGTAGCTTCAAAGTTTATAGGTGCAAAAGATTCAACCTGCTTCACCAGCTTATCAAATTCTTCTTTTACTTATTCAAAACTTAGGTTCTTCAGCTAAGACAGCTTCCATGTCCCCTGATTCTTCAAGTAATTCATCATATATGTTCTCAGCTGAGATTGGGTCATGGGCTTATTTCTTTTAGCTCTTGCTCTTTCCTCTGCAAAGTGTTTCTTCCTTTGATTTACTAGTTCAACCATCTTCTTTGCAAAGTCTTCTCCTTGTAAGCCACTTCCTAGCACACTCTTTGACAACTCTGCATTAGCTTCAATCTTTGCTCTAATAAGATCCCAATCTTCATCTGTGTAATGCTGAGCTTCAAATTGAACTTGAGCTCTTCTTTTCTTTTGTTGCTCATTCAATTCTTCTTCTTCTGCAATTCTTTGTGCTAAGAGAGAATCCAAGTGTACTTGTTTAGCCTCTTCTTCTTTCTCCAAAGTATCCAATCTGATAGCTTCAGCAAGACTAGCTTCCTCCTGTAGAATTTGTTCCTTAGTCTTCTTAGGAGCTTCTTCAATGATCATAGGAGCTTTTCCTTCTCTTTGGCCTTTATCAGGTGAAGGAATAGACTTGGTAATGCTGTCAGTACTAACTTTAATACTGCCAGTATTAACTCCTTCAGCAGTATTAACTTCTTCAACACCAGTATTAACTTCTTCTTGAAAATCCAAGCTTGTGACAACCTTCTTTCCCTTTGTCTCTTTCCTTTTCTTATATCTCCTTCCCTTGTCTATGGACTTTGGCTTTTGAGAGGCAACCCTGGAGAGAGTTTTAGCTGCCTCTAATGTATTAGGGCTTATTTCTTTAACTTGTTCCTCCCCTGAAATGTTGACGGTAGACTTAGAAGGAGTAACCAGCCCTTGTACCAAAGAAACTAGAGGATCATCTTAATTTTTCCTCCCCTGATCCTCAAGTTCTTCCTCTTCAGGGTCTGAGAAGACCACATTTTTTCTCTTCAAAATACCTTCCAGCTTATTCACCTTCTTGACCAACTTCATAATAGCATTCCCCATTGTCAGCTTGGTTTGTTTGAGATCCTTTTCCAAACCATCAACTCTTGTCATCAATTTAGGAACTACTTGAAGCAAATCATCCAAAGTCATCTGTCTTTGGACATGCTCTTGTGGTGGTGAGAAGTGTTGGTGTGTAGGAGATGGTTCCTCAAAAGTATGCTCCATAGGGTCAGGGTCAGTTGTAGGGATAGGTGTAGGTGTAGATGCAGGGATAGAAGTAGGTATAGGTGGTAGAGATTGTATTGGTGGTGAAGATGGAGATGGTACTGGGAGAGTGAATGATGATGGTTGAGATGGAGCCACATCAGGATGT
>BQNB010096723.1:0-20880 GCA_026074375.1 Tanacetum coccineum | reverse complement strand
CATGGACTTCTTGAATGAAAGAATACACTATGTTTGAAAAGCGGCGAGTAGAAGTCGTGGATCTATGAAAGAATACATTTTCATATTAATTTGTTGGAGACATAAATTGCGACAAGGCCTATGGAACGTTTTTCACGAAGTATGATGGATGGTTTTAGTGTTGGTAACTAAGAGTTTAACTAGCTTTTTAGATTTCAGCTTATTCCTAGCTTAATACTAAATGAAAATAAAATCCAAAAGTTGCTATAAGATGCTTGTGATGTATACTAGAGATATCTAAAATGAGATAAGCTACAAAGGAACAAGAATAACAAGAAATTTTCTATTGAAAAATGACAATTCAAGCTTATTACTGAATTTAAGCTTTTCCTAATAAGCTAAAAAGCTTATTACTAATCCTTAGAAGCTGAATTTTTGAATATAAGCTATGCTATGGATATAAAACTAACCTAGATAAAAGGATTTTTAAATGAACAACTAGAAAAGAGAGATCTAAAAGAAATAAGCTAGTGATCTCATTTGCTGCTATACTACTTTTGTAAGAGAATTTAAGCTAGACTAAAAGCTTGAAAATGAAACTTAAGTGATGATTTTTATAGAACTAATGGAGTACTAAAAAGGTTCTTAATTCTAGATTCTAACTCCTAATTATGAATGCTAAAAAGACAACTAGAAAAGTGAATAGCAACAACAGCAGTAACTGTTGTTGCTGATGCAATTGACCAAAGACTTTAAGTGCAGGGCAAATTTTGAGGTTAGAACTCTTTAAACTATCTATCTAAATGTAACTAAACCTGCATTAACTAAAACTAAACTCTTAAAATGCTTTAATTCACTCAATGCTAAAATGCTTTGCACTCTAAAACTCCCCTGGTGCTAGACAAAGTTTTTAGCACTTAAATCTCTGTCATTTTACAAACTAACTCTTAAAATCTAATTAAAACTTGTTTACTATGGAATCCTCAAATGTATAAAAAGAATTGACAGTAAATTGTTGACTTTAAGAGTCAAATACACCTTAAACCAAACACTCCTTTACTAAAGCTGTCAAAACTAAAGTACACTTAAAATCTATTTTAACTCTAAAACTATTAAAACCTTTTATCTACTCAAGCTTAAACTGACCTAGTTAAGCTAATTAGGCACTAAAATATCTAGCTTATTAAGAAAAATAAGCTAGTTACTCTCCTAGCTTCTTTCCTACTTACTATGACAGATTTGAAAGATATGAAAACTTAATGAATCCTAGCTATTATTACTTAAAGACATTTAAAACTCTAAACTAACTAAGTAATTCTAAGCATGATTAAGCACTCACAAAGATAATACAATAAGCTAAATGAATAAGCTAAATGCTACAGTGAATTATAGGAAATGAAACCTGAAATTGTAGTCTCAGAAATTAGCCACTCTTGTTGAGTGAGTGGCTTAAAAACATGAACCTAATGGCTACCTTAGCCTCTAAACCATCAGTTTAAAGCTTGATAAGCTCACAATTGCTTATTATTCCATAATGCTTCCAATTTGAACTCAATTGAACAATGTTGAACACTAATTGACAAATAACAGCATTAAAAAGCTTTAAGTAATGATTGAACAACTTTTGAACTTAAGAAAATAGAATAAGCTAATTTGAGCTTATTTGACCAACGTTTGACTATATTTGACTCTTTTTTTTTGAAAAGCTTTGACTTATGTAAAGTTAAATGAGGAAAGCTTATAAAAGCTTGTAAGAGTAACTAGAAAACTTAACAAAGCTTTTAGAACAGTATTAAAGTAAATTGAGAGCTTAAACTGAAAATAAACTTGATATTTAAAAAGTAACGGTTACAAAAATTCTAAAGAAAATTACAACTCAAAATTAAAACGACTAACTAACTCCCTTAAACTAAACATTTTAGCTTCTATTTATAGAAAAGAATTATGAGAGGATGAAAATCTTAGTTAATCCGAGCCCTTGATCCTTTCTCCTTTGAATGTAAGCCGTTGGATGACTTTAATGAGGTGTTTAAACCAATTAGAGAATGACACGTGTGCAAAGTGACCTGGAGGTGGATTAATACGAGGTTGGATGAGGTGTGGAGGAGCGGGGAAAAGGATTTAAGCAAGTTGGGTTTGTTGGGGGATTTTGGGCGGGAAAAGTAGTTGAAAGCGGTTAGGGAAATTAAGCCGCGTTTTTAGTTTTGAAACTTTGGAAGAATTGCACAAACAGTCCTTGTGTTTCATAACTACAAATGTAGTGTAAAATGAACTTTCGAAGTTGACATATTTGGCCCTTGTATTTGATAACTCCTTTTTTCCTCTATTAAACCATCTTTCTCACTTTAACAACTTTGGTCCTTTGACTTCATTTCATCCAAAAGAGCCTTTGAACTTTGCACACTTGTCATTCTAGATCCTTTGACTTTCATTGACTTTCTTTTCTTGTTGTCGGCTGATCCGGCTTTGGCTTTAAATTCCTCTCTTGTACTTGTCTTTTCCGTTTCTTTGTCGGTTTTGACTGTTTTTGCTTCCTTCTGTCTTTACATATCAAATCCTGCACAATAGACACAAAAGCACACAAGTTTCTATTCTTTTGGCATTATTTGGCTTTTATTTGGCAAAATCCCGGGTATTTAATGTATACAATTTAACACTTATCACCCTTCAACCCATTTAAATACCTGAAGATAAAATATACACAAGTTTTCAAACACTTTAGAAACTCCTAACAGTATTACAAGGCCATGTGTCCATATTTAATTTATAAATATTGTAAGAGCCAAAGTCCATGCTCCCTGAAGCGGCCAAACTTCAACATTTACATAGGCGGTTCCATTTTATTCATGCTCTTGCTAAGCACTTTTAAAAAGAAATTAACCATTGAGAAGATAAGACTTCATCCTCCTTTTCATCACATCCTTAGGATGATATGTAAAACATGTGCTTCAGCTTTCCACATTGAACTCAGCTACCAAGCTTCTTTAGTATGGAGTTGGGTATTTTAGTGTTCAGCGACTAGATTGGACTTTAAACTCATCCCTTCAGCAGAATTTATAACCAAGTCTCTAGCCAGACCCTTCGTCAAGTGATCAACTAAGTTTTTTTGAAACCTCACAAATTCTATAGATATCACCTCATTCATGATCAGCTCACGAATCATGCTATGTCTAACACCTAAGTGTCTAGACTTTTCATTGTACATCTAGCTATAAGCCTTTGCCAATGTAGCAACACTATCATATCTGATAGAAATAGGTGCTATAGGTTTATCCTACAAAAGAATCCCAAAGGGCAAGTTTTTCAACCATTCAGCACAAATTCAGATTTCATTGTTGAGTTGGTGATGCAAATTTGCTTCTTGGATGCCTAAGAAATTGCACCTCCACTAAGAAGGAATACCCCGCCACTGATAGACGAATTGTCTTCAGTATTGTTGATCCAGCTTACATCAGTGTAACCTTTCAATACTGAAGGATAACTAGTATATGTCAAATTATAATCCATAGTTTTCTTCAAATACTTCAGTACTCACTGAATTGCTTGCCACTGCTGAGTACCAGGATTACTAATATACTTGCTCAGTTTACCCACAACAAATGCAATGTCAGGCCTTGTACAAGTCATGGCATACATTAAGCAGCCAATCACATTAGAATACTTAAGTTGAGATACAACCTGACCATTATTGGGCATCAGCTTCTCACTTATATCCATAGGAGTACTAACTATAGTGCAATCAAAGTAAATGGATTTCTTCAATACCTTCTTAATATAATAAGACTGAGAAATTGTTATACCATTACTTTCATGTTTAATCCTTATATCAAGGATAACATCAGCCTCTCCTATGTTCTTCATAGAGAATCTTGGTGACAAGAATTCATTCGTTAAGTCCACCTAAACTTGGTCAGTGCCAAAGATCAGCATGTCATCAACATATAGACAAATGATGACTCATTTACCAGATTCATCAAATTTGCTATATGTATTTGTCAGCTTAGTTAAGTAAATGACCATTAGACAAAATGTTAGGACCAATAATCATCTCACTTCCATGGATCAAATACAAGAAATAAAGATAGAAGATAGATAAGAAAGTAAGAAGAAGAAAACGAACAAAATCGGACGTTATCCTTGGTAAGGACACTATAAAAACACACTAACATCAAAATATATCGTGAAATTAACAACATGAAGGGTACGAATATGAGATGATGAATTCTTTTGCAACGACCGAGCAGATCTCATGGCGGAATCAGCCGATTCCGCCACCGTTCGCGCCAGATCTTCAGAAATGTGCGCAATCCACGCCTTGTACAGGTGGTTCTTAGTCTCCGGCGTGCCGGAAACGGTGTTTGACCGTGATTCTTCGGTCATGTTCTCCATTTTGTTTTGTTGTTTCATGTTTGGTTTGTTTAAAATTAGGTCAGTGAGTATTGGGGTATGTTGAAATGGGTCCTTTAAGTTTAGGTTTTTTCCGGCTTATATAGTCAACGTATGGCTTATTTTGTTTTGAGCTTATGTGTCATAAGCTCGCTTTGTGTGGCTTATTTTGAAAATTCTCGGTTTATATAAGCGCATTATATATAAGCCGAACCAAACAACACCTCATATGTTCAATATTGACTTAGACACCATGTGTGGTCGTTACGTCAACATCAAGTTTTTATATCTCTACTAGACGCGTGACACATCACTAAAGATATGTAATAAGGACCACCAAAAAAATTATATTTTATAGTTTATTTATTTTATATTAGACATTTATAATGTAATAAATGTTGTATAAAATTAAAAGTTTGTAAAAAAGTGTTATAAAAATATTATAAAAAAATTACTCAAAATATTTCTTTTTTACTCGCTAAAATAATACTGGCGATGTGTTCGTTTCATGAACTACATTAACTATCTCATAGTTTTAAAGAAAAAAATGCATAAAGGGATCAAAAGTTATTTAATTGGAGTGTTGCGTTTTTTAAGTTTTGAACATCTTTCGTCCAAAATTTGTATTAGCTATTTGTCCCAGATTGATTGAAGATAACAAATTTTGCTTGGTTATATAGTATGGTGTAGATGGTTTGTGCAACTTGATATTAGTATTATGTAGCCGTATGTAGTTAAGAGGATGCTAAATCCTAAATTCATATGGATTTAGCATCCTCGGAAATACGAAGCGGTTAAGTCATACACATTGTCATGTTTTTTTTTGTAAATAACTGTCAATAATGCATATGCAATTAACTTTTTGTCACTTTGATTGTCGATATTACATATGCAATTAACTTTTTGTCACTTTGATGGTTGTTGATTCAAGTCTACTTTATTTGTGAAAATGACATTTTTATCAAAAGTTTGACCATTGATAGCCTTGTTATAATATGTGAGCTCAAGTTATGTTTAGTCTATAACAGATTTTGAAACAATCAAATGTTCCTAGTCAGTTTTATTCACTGCACAAAATTTATTTAGAGTTTGTTTTATGAACCGTATTAAAAGATATCCAATGTAATAAAAGAATAAGAATTATTCGATTAGACACTCTTATGAGTTTTTAGCATCTTTTCAACATTTGTGGCGTGAGCTCGAGTTGGTCGTGGGGACTTGAACATTGACTCAAGCATCTGTGTTGATCGGTATTTCCTTTTAGGTTACATTTGTTGACAATGAGCTTTTGTGCTAAGAAAATTTTCTTGATCGGGATTTCCTAACCAGGGTCGCCCCGAGCTACCATGAAGTCGTCAGTGTTGGCTAGTATTTCATCAAAATTGGAAACACCTTCTTTATTCTCAACCTATAGAATATATTTTTTTAGGATTTAAGTACAAGGAAGATACATACACGTTTAACAATGGGTTGACTTAGATTGTCTTCTATCTAGTGCGAGTCTAATGGGCAAAAAAGACATGAAAATAGAGTATGGCCGGTTAGGAAAAAAAATGCGAATATATTATGGGCAATATTGTTGATCCACATGTACTAGAAAAATAATGTATTTTTTCTCTTCCTCAAAACAAATACATTTAAAGACGTAAGAAAAAAAATTACATACTAGAACAATGTTGTTCTCCAATAGAGGTGTACACAAAAACTGGTTCATGAACCGAACCGAGAAAAAAAACCGAAACCGGTTTTTTAACCAGTTTCCCACACCGAACCGGCGGTTTATAACCGGTTTAAGAAAAATCGACCGGACTGGGTTGTAAACCGGTTCTTAACCGAACCGTTTACATAAAAACCGGTTGACTAACCGAACCAGTTAAGCATTTTCTATATGAAAATGCCGATTTTTAATCAAACCGGTTTTAATCAAAACCAGTTCTTTGATCGGTTGACTAAAACCGCCTCTGTTAAAAAACCAGTACCGGTTTTTTAAAAAACCCAAAATATTGTCAAAACTCGTGTGGAGTATTTTTGTCCTACATTGATAGAAGACGACAAATATTGCTTGTTTAAATATTGTGTTGAAGATGATTCATATAACTCGATATTTATTAATCTATCTTCAAGTTTAGCCAATATGGGCTACTCATACCAGTTAGCTTTTTGTTAGTTTTATAAGATTTTAGTGATTGTTTGATGTATAATAATCGGATTTATATGTTGCTATAGTGTAATATTACTTTGAAACATAAACTAATCAAAATGTTTTTTATTTGTTTCGATTTTAAAACTAACATTATTACTTATTCTAACAAAACAGATTCCTAGAGGAGCCGTATGAGATGGAAGCTCCATATATGGTTTTGAAGTCGAACCTTTCTAGCAATGGGGCCTAGGGACCGACATGACGATTGTATTGGAATAATTGATTGCTTGCCATTGATTAACACAAAATTACAATATATAGTGTCTTAGGATTATTCTAGAAGTGTGTTGGGCCCATAAGATAATAAAGCCCGAATGACCATATCAAATAATACATCTAACACTCCCCCGCAGTTTGAGCGGGAGATGACCGAACACTCAAACTGGTACGAAATTCCTCAAAAAGCACAGACGGCAAACCCTTGGTGAAGATATCGGCATACTGGTAACGAGATGGCACATGAAGTACACAAACATGTCCTCGAGCAACCATATCATGAACAAAATGTATATCAATCTCATTGTGTTTGGTCCGCTAATGTTGAACTGGATTAGTTGTCATATAAATGGTACTAACATTCTCACAATAAACAAGTGTAGCATATAACAAGGGTGTGTGAAGCTCACGAAGTAGATTGCGAAGCCAAGCTGTCTCAGCTACAACATTTGCCACACCACGGTATTCAGCCTCAGCACTTGAACGAGAAATCGTGTGTTGCCGCTTTGAAGACCATGAGAGAAGATTATTCCCAAAAAACACACAGTACCCTAAAGTAGACCGTCTAGTAGTCGGGCATCCCGCCCAATACGCCACTAAAGAAGTTGTGGGGGATGCATAGAGTTGAAGCCTAAAATTCAAAGTACCACGAACATAACGAAGAACCCGTTTGAGAGCTGCCAAATGAGGCTCCCGAGGGTCATGCATATGAAGACATATTTGTTGCACGACATAGGAAATATCTGGCCGAGTAAATGTGAGATACTGAAGACCTGCCTTGCAAGACTAACAATATAAAGTGAATTAGAGAACGGATCCCCATCAGAACCAAGTTTAGATTTTGTGTCAACCGGAGTTCTAGTTGCATTACAATTCGACATATGTGCATGCTCCAACAACTCCATAGCATATTTATTTTGAGAAAGAAACATGCCTCTAGCATCTCTTGTAACTAAAATCCCGAGGAAATAATTAAGAGCCCCCAAATCTGTCATGTCAAACTCTTTATGTAAAGAGGAGATAATACGTTGTAGTAAAGCTGTAGATGAATCCGTTAGGACAATGTCATCAACGTATATCAATAAATATGCAACCTCGGTACCATGCTGATAAATAAAAAGAGACGAGTCACATCGACTCGAAGTAAATCTCACACGAAGAGTATAACCTGCAAATCGTTAAAACCAAGCACGAGGTGCTTGGTTTAATCCATATAAAGGCTGCTGTAATCGGCATACATGATGTGAAAAACGAGAATCCACAAAGCCCAGTGGTAGATACATATAAACAATCTCGAAAAGATCACCATTAAGAAATGCATTTTTAACATCAAGTTGGTGCACAGGCCCGTTTCGAGTTAATGCAAGACTAAGAACTGTGCGTATAGTAGTTGGCTTGACAACCGGACTAAAAGTATCTGTAAAACCTAAAAATCTCAACAAGTGTAAAATTATCAAAATACCCCTAATGCAAGAAAATTCCATAAAAGCATAAATAAACTTCATTTAAATGTTAGAAATTATAAAAAATGCAACATGTGACAATTATGAAATTTTTGTAAGATTAAAATACTTTATGTTATACAAGAAAAATAAATAATATTTATGTATAAATATATATGCCGAAAATGTGTGTATTTATTTATTTATATAATACAAATTATATAAAATAAAATAGGATAAATACCAAAATAATTTTCCAAAGTTAAAAATCTGACTTATCTATTTTGAAAGGGCCAAAATCTCAGCATAATACCATTATAATTTCCTTTATTCATTTTTCATTTGTAAAATTCTTTAAAACTAAATTCCCGAAACCCTAAAAATCCAAAAGTGAAGGCACAAGATTTTTCCAAGGCTTGCACGATTTTTCATGGGTGATTTGAAGGTCAAGGGGTGTGGGAAAAATAGTGGGAAGATTTTATAAGGCTTTGTTCGATTTTGGTATTGGTTTTGGGTTCGAATAAGCAACCGAATTCTATAAATTCATAAAATCATCAAGGATCATCAAATGTATTTTTATAACTCACTTTTCATCATATTAATTCGATCTATGCATGGGAAAAACATTCATGCATTTTATTTTGATTTTATAAATTAAATCATATTGGAAACCCTAATTTAGAAATGAAAATGAAATCGGCACAAATAACATACTACAATCAACTCCATATTATTGGCTGCGTCCATTAGCAACGAGACAAGCCTTATACCTGCTTAACGAACCATCGGCATGATATTTATGCCGAAACAGCCACATAGATCGAACCACATTAACATTAGGTGGTTTCGGAACAACAATCTCAAAAGAACGAGAAACAATAGAATTAGAACTCGAAAACGGAAGTCGCACATGTTTTCCAAGCTGGCATGCGTGACAAACATGTGAGGATTTATCTTTATTACAAGAAATAAATTGACGAGAAACAAGAGAACGAAACACTTCTTCCCCGGGATGCCCGAGGCGTTGGTGCCACGTAGTGGGACTGATAGAAAGCAAAGCATGAGGAATAGGAGAAGGTTGGGTGACTGGGTAGAGATCTCCGGAACTATCACATCTAAGAAGGATATGACGGGTAAAATAATCTTTTACAGAGAAACCAAAAGCATCGAATTCAACTGTACAATTATTATCCCTAGTAAATTGACGAACTGAAATAAGATTTTTGATGATATTAGGGGTTACGAGAACATTATGTAAGTATAAAGGACGATTAAGGGTAGATTGTTTTACCATCACCAACACAAACAGATGGATATAAACATTTATTATAGACGGTATTTAAATTACTTGTATGTGAATTGAGATGAGATGATGCACCTGTATCCATATTCAATGTCAGATCCGTAATAGTTATAGTGCCAAAAGCTCTCGGGATCAATGTTGCTTTTGCGGGGAGTACAAGCGAAGCCGCACATAACATGTTGCTATACTAGGAACAAATCAAAAAGATATTTCTTTACCTTTTTCTTGGCTGATGTGCGTCAACATAACCACACATAAGATATTTAATATAATATGTTATAATAGCCTTCTGTCCACACGATTAGAAACCAAAGACAAGGAAAATAATGAGAGGCTTTTCTTCAATTTTGTGATTCAGCCGTCACTATATTTTTTTTAAATCGATTGAGATAGAGTCGAAGACAACAAATATCGCTTTTTCGTAATACGTATATAATATGTTGGAAAAATGTTAGTGGAAAATATGAGTTTTCACTAACTTTGGAGATAGATAATTATTAGTGAATATAATTATTAAGTTTAAGTCGCCATGATATGTCCAAAACGGAGATAGTGTGAATGAGATATCGAGTCTCGAAGAGGGGTAGTTGGAATGGAGGAAAAAATAGTTATGAGTAACTATTAGTTGGAAAATAACGGTCAATTATACTTAAATGACAATTGATGGTGTCATCAATTATACTAATGAGGTTTTAGAGCAAGGTTAATTCATGGTCAAATGTAACGGCGACATTAATTTTTTGTTCATGAGTCATTAGTAAGATTAATTATGTGTTAATTAATATGACCGTTTTCTTCACCTCCTTTCCCTATAAATTGAAAGTTAGTCTCTTATTTCTGACACCAACAAACACACAAGAAATCTAATAATATTTCGCGCAATTTGTGAATTCCGGCAGTACTCCTGCTCGGGCCGTTGTACCCTGGGAAACAACCGTGATTATTGTACACGGAATTGTTTTAAGATTGTAGGAAATAGTACACCGTTTATATATACTTTAAATTAGATTATAGTCGATTTAATCTTAAAACAATTCCGTGTACACCGTTTATAAAGAAGAAAATTGGATTTATTTGTAATAATCGACTATAAAACTTGTGCGGAGTGCGTTTCTGCCTATTTTTATATCGAGCGGAAAGAGTATATTTTTTTTGTGTAAAATCAGGATTGAATATCCTATTAATTTTTTTATGTGAAAAATGATATTTGATTCATTGCTATTAGCGACGTTTGTTAATATTAGAAATAACAAAATGAGGATGACTTTCGAACGTAACGTTTCTAAAAAATAAAAGTAAAATTAATAGCTTTAACTTTTGGTCCAAGTATATGCAGAAACTTAATGGTGACAATCGAGTAACTGTTATGGTTCAACCATAAGAAATATATTACTTTATTTTGTGTTGTTTTCTATATGAATCAGTGTTAGCATATATGCTAAAGCAATATAAAATACACTTTGTCATTTATAGTAATAAGAACCTTTTATGTTGTGTTCGTTTTGACGAACATTTTTGCTTGTAACGATTATTATAATTTTGATTTATGTGTGTGCACAATGTCACGAGTTTAAATATTTGTTTTGAAAGAGATATGAGAATCAACTTGGTAGTCTAAATATGTTGTTAAGTTGATATATACCATCTCTATTTCATGTGTGACATAATTTATTTTTGATTTACATCTAGTAAATTTATGTGAAAGTGTATTTGCTTGGATATGTTTTACGACTCCTATGACATTATTATGTATCAACATGGTATTGATGACATTATTATGACATTATGTATCAACGTGGTATTGAATTCACGGAAGTTGAGGAGTAGATTTTTTTTTTGGTCTGATATTTAGATAAACAAATAACGGATAACCGGTTGTTTCATTGTACTAGTTGTTTCATTGTTTTTAGAATTTCCGAACCATTATGTAATGATTAAATGGGTGGACCGCTTGGTCACATGTTTTAGTTTGTTAAAGCGGTTCTTTTTGGACAGCTTTGCTGTCAGGACCGCGTAGTAAAAAAAAAAGAAAATGTAAAAGGGATATCATAAATCTGAGGAAGAAGATGTGGGCCAGAATCGATAAATCGTTTGGACCCGATTTTGTATCGTTTAGTGTAGAAAGTGAACCGAACACTTACCGAGAAGCGATTACTTCCTTAGAAGGGCCTCAATGGAAAGAAGCCATTAAAAGTTAAATAGATATTTTTTTTTAAAATTATACTTGGGAGCTCGTGGATTTAACTCCTCGTTGCAAACCATTAGGCTATCGATGAATCTTCAAGAAGAAGATGAAAGCTAATGGTACTTGCTATTACAATCATATACATGAACAAACCTAAGGGTTTCATGGCTCCTGGACTAGAGAGCAAAGTTTGTAGGTTCATTAAGTCATTATATGGCTTAAGACAAGCTCCCAAACAATGACATCAAAATTTTGACCATATCATGTGAGAATATGGATTCAAAATTAATGTATCTATGTGTGATTGATAGTATATATGTACTGTTGTGTTTATACATAGATGGTATACTAATAACTATAAGTGATAAAAAGATGAGGACATTAACCAATGACATGTTGGAGTCAAGATTTGATATGAACTTCATTAGTTCGGAATGGTTCATGAAACTGAGATAACATGTGTTTTGAAGTCAAAAACATGATAAGGCTAATATTCTTGAGATATATTCAATGTGGAGGATTTCGGCCACCTTAATAGAGGTAAAGGTGTTGTCGGTTTTGAATACTCAAAGAATATTGAGCATATTATGTGTCTAATGACATATGTGTGACTTGATAACCAGGTCATGTAGATATACCAATAATTCAAGTGATGATCATTTGAATAGTATTACACGAGTACTATGATACTTACGGTATTGCATTATGGAAGATTTCCGTCTGCTATCAAATGATAGAGTAATGAAAATATGGATTTTTTGTATAAGAATCTAGATCCACTAGAGCGTATACGTTTACGCTAAGTGGAAAGCCATGTCTTAGAAATCTTGAAAGTATTTCAGATAGATGTTTATTGCTAAATCTATGATGAAATATGAATTTATCATTTAAGATAAATTTAGAGAATATGAGGGACATACCAAGATGGCGTAAAGCGGTAACGACCATATTTATAAAGTGTGATAGTCAATTGAATTTTGACAGAGCTCATATCACAATGTAAAACGGTAAGTCGATACATATTCATCATAAATGGTGATTGTTGTGACAACTACTCTCAAACAGAGTTATTTTGATTGACTTTGTAAAGTCAATGGATAACATCGCGGATCCGCTTACAAAAAGCTTAAGAAGAGAGTTAGTTAGTGAGTCGTCTAAAGGAATGAGACTAAAGCCCCAGAAAAGTTTATATAAAGGAAAACCTAACCCAGTTGACTGGAGATCCCAAGATCTGGGTTCAATAGGACAACCTAATTGTATAAACCAAGGGAGGTCACTGTGGGGGAGTAATCAACTCTCCATCCATATAAGGGAGTTAGTAAACTTCCTAGTCCATTCCTATAATAGTGACAGTACGAGGTTAAACATATGGCTTTAATGATTCAAGATGAAATTACAAAGCATAACGATTCAAGGTGAAATCGCAAAACATATGTTTTTAATGATTAATGGAGAATCACCTATGTGAGAGAGAAGTGGGTCGCTTCTAAGGGAAATGTGGGGGGCGCATTTCTTAAGAGCTCTTGCAGAACCAGGCTAGTGTTCATGACCATAACGAACACGGCTATGAGGAGTTGACAGTGTCAGGAAGAGTCATGTGTGAACATATATTATCGTCTACACAAACATTAGTTCAGTTCAAAGACATCGCGTTCTACTGGAGCTAGGAGGCTAAGTATATTTCACAAGGGAATGTTCAAAGGGTAACACCTACCTGTCATATGCAAGACTCAACCGCTGAAATTTTATTTGAATTTTGTGAGCTTCTACTCGATCTCCATTCATGTGGGGGATCGTTGGAAAAATGTTAGTGGAAAATATGAGTTTTCACTAACTTTAGACATAGATAATTATTAGTGAATATAATTATTAAGTTTTAGGCGCCATGATATGTCCAAAACGGAGATAGTGTGAATGAGATATCAAGTCTCGAAGAGGGGTAGTTGGAATGGAGGAAAAAATGATTATGAGTAACCATTAGTTGGAAAATAACGGTCAATTATACTTTGAATGACAATTGATGGTGTCATCAATTGTACTAATGAGGTTTTAGAGCAAGGTTAATTCATGGTCAAATGTAACAGCGACATTAATTTTGTTTTCATGAGTCATTAGTAAGATTAATTATGTGTTAATTAATATGATCGTTTTCTTCACCTCCTCTCCCTATATATTGTGAGTTAGTCTCTCATTTCTGACACCAACTGTAACATTTCTCAATTTCAGGTCATTTTACGACTTTATTATTCTTCACTATTTATTTTAGTCTGATACGCGTTTACTTTTAATTTAACTTTTAAGCTAAATCGCGTAGACTAGAAATAATCATTTAACGTAAACGGTCATCAAATAAATTAAGGTTTACGTCAAACAAGTGTTAAGTAATTATTAGGAAGATAATTATTGACTTTGCGCATTTTACTTTTATTGGTCACGTAAAACTTATTTAAATTCTTGTGTTATTAACTCATGTTGGCCGAATATGGGTAAGTATAACCCATAAACCATTCGTCCCTTATGATAAATCATCTAGAAAATCTCCCTAATGTCCCCAAAGTACATGTACCACCTATGTTTAATTAAAACATGTACTAATTGTCTCTAACTAGCTTATTACTCAATGGTTAATAACCATTTTGATCTCTTTTTCCCTCTTGATACCCGCGGCTAAGGTATCACCCACACAAAACCTTAAGATTTTCATGATCTTGGCAAATCTTATACATTTATCTTGTAATTATGAAGTGTACTAGGTGGTTTAGCAAGAAAACCATTGGAGGCTAACTAGTACCCTCAAAAGCACCACAATAGGGCACAGTTTGGATTAGGATGGAACTAAGAGGACTAGTAAACTCTTAAGCCTATAAATACTCATTTATACTTGACCTCAAACAATTCTTACAACTCCTAAATACTCTCTCAATCAAAACCATCCTTATTTCTCTCTTTTACATTCGGGTCATAGTAAAACCGAACCCATACGCACCGTCATTTCATTTCTAAGGATTCAAGGTGTACTAGGTCTTTATACAAGGACGTATGAGGGGTACACGAGCCAAGGTTGGGGTATTTGATAAGCCTTGGAACTTTGGGTTTGTTATTCGATTGTGTGTACATCGTGGGTTGTCTTCCTAACTCGAACCAAATCTCTAGGACCCTTGTAAGTCGAACTAAGCTCATTTATGTCCATATCTTGTTCGTTGTTTTCTTAACTAGTCATTTAAGTCACGATAATTTGTAATTAGCAAATATACGCGAGCATGAACGTGCATGGTTTAACCCATGCATGTTTCACGCACATATATTACGTGTTTATAATCTTGTGTGGTGCTAGGACACGTTAATATGTATAAACCGAGACTTAAATATGAGTTACAGCATAATCGTTGACATTTAATTTCAAGAATGGAAACTAACTTGAAAACTATCACATATACTCGAAGTATATAAAACCTATACGTAAACATTTCACTAAAAACGTGATGACACGACTTAGGAAGGAGTATACGAACTTATTAGATGGTTGCATGTGATAAACGCGACCACCTTGTGTGCTAAACGAGCTTATCTTAGTTGCTAGAAATATTAACAAACCCTAGAAAGCACTAGTGAGCTTAATGGACCACTAAAGGGCTCGTTTAATCTGAACAGTCCACTAATGGGCCGGACAGGCCCAACAGGCCAAAGTTGTGGGTCCAAAGCTTATTAATAAGCACCCTTGAGCTTATTGAGAGGTCTAGTGTGCTTATTGAACTTATATGGACCCTAACATAAAATGTAAACATAACCGGACTCTTAATGGGCTTGGCAGCCCATTACCGTAACCAAACGAGAGCCCATAAGCCACGAATAAGCTTATACAACTTATTTGTGAGCTTATGCAGTTTATTAAGCTTATTATAAACCTAGAAAATCTAACTGACCTAAATTGAACTAGTTTGAATATGTATAACCATTATCGAGCTCTTAATGGGCCCAAAAGCCCATTAACGAGGCTTATTGGCTTATTGGATAAGCTGAACAGTAAAGAGACCCATAAGTGCTTATTAAGGCTAGAAAATATAAATTGAGCATGTTATAAAACATTAATAGGCCTTTAAAACTTTTTGGGTTGAAGTTATTGGGCTAATGAGCCCAATAAGCTCAAATAAGCTCACCCGAGCTTATTTTTTCAGCCAAAATAGGCTTAATAAGAGCTTATGTACTTTTAGAATCTCAATTGGATCTTTTATTTGCTTAATGGGCTTTAACAAGCCATATAAGCCCAATAAGCTAAAATAAGCTCATCCGTTATAAACTTGAGGGTTAAAACTACCAAAACAGATTTTATATGTCTAGGGACTGTTTTTGACATTTTAGAAACTTAAGGGGCTGTTTGGAACATGTAAGGACCTAAAGTGTAATTTGTGTAAAGTTGAAGGATTAAAGGTGTAAATGTAGAAACCTAAGGGTTTAAAATGTAAATATTATATTTTCATAAACATAGGGACTGTTTTGTAAATATAAAAAACCTAAGGGTATTTTATGAACGGAAGTGATTTTATAAACACTTAGCGAATCAGACGAGTTATAATATTATTCGGATATTATACAAATTAAAACACGACTTAATAAGTATGAATATTTATTAATAACGCTTATACATATACTTGAACGTATGTAGTCGTATACCTTCCCAAGAGCCATCAAGTAAAGACAAATGCAATAAACATGTGCACCACCACACTAGTGATAACAGTATATATAAACTAGCAAGATATTGTAGTTTATACATTAAGTCGTTAGCCTAAACTTGTAGACTAAGACTGGCCATATTTACTTAGATATTTGACGGTGTGATTTATTTGTCATACTCGGATATATTTATCATTCACAGAGGACTACCTACTAAGGTGAGTTCATAGCCTCATGCTTTACAATTACTTAAATGTTTTACATCTTTGGGGTGAGAACATGCTTTGTTTTACAAATTGAACGCAAGGATACATTTTATACAATGATTAGGTGTTTTGCCTAAGTAGCGATAACCCACTGGGCCCTTTATCATGAACTGTCAATTACTAGATTGTAAGCGCGAGTGTTATAAATAGATCTATTTGTGATTGACGTCCCCGTTTGGGTGAGTAGCGCTCACTGTGCCAGTTTGCCGGACAACAAAAGTATACCATGTCGGATTTGAGATGTTGCGGGTTAGAACATCATTCACGGGCATTGTTGGCAATTTATTGCATTCATACATGTCGAGCTTCAGTGTCATGAGCTTAAGAAAACGTAATTACTTTTTATGATGTTTGCATCTGTTGCTTAAGGCACCAACTTTATGTTGACATTTTAAGCATGTTTTTGTTAGGTCAATAAGGCACGAGGTGCCCAGATACATTGGGGGTCACTCTTTGGTGAGAGTCAATACTAAAGATTTGGGTCGTATTACATTTTGAGAACATTTGTTATAAACCAAAATCTTTACTTATATTGTCGAACAATTTGAAGCCATGAGCTTATGTAATGAACAAGTATTTTGTTAATCCAATGTATCTTTTTAAAACGACTCGTTTAGTGGTCGTTCTCATATCTTGTGCTATTGATCTATGAAGTAACGCCATCGGATATTCAATATTCCGATGCAACTCAGATTTGGGGGTGTTACACCAACAAACACACAACTATCTTAGTATTCTCACAAGAAATCTAGTAATATTTCGGGCAATTTGTCAATTCTGGCAGTACTCCTGCTCCGGCCATTGTACCCTGGGAAACAACCGTAAATTATTGTACACAGAATTGTTTTAAGGGAAGCGTGTCTAACACGTGCCTCGGTCATCTTCGTTTATTGTTTCAGGGTGGATTATGTTGAGATTCGTGATATACTCTTCATAGCAAATTGTAAGTTTTTTCTTCTTGATATTATAATTTAAAGTATATATAAACGGTGTACTATTTCCTACATAATCAACATTTTTTTTGTAAACGATATCTTTTATCAGATTTTGGATCCCACTAATGCTTTTGTTATAATATCTGAGCTCAATAACTAACACAATCAAATGTTTCTTATGTAACTATCTTTTGCAGGCAGGGACGGAATCAATGCGTGTACTGAGGAGTCATGGGACACTCATGAAATTATGCGGCCTAGTGTTAATTTTTGCTGGTATCTGAATCTCTTTCAACATCGGCCCTATTAAGACTATTAAAACCTTACTACGTACCGTGGACATATAGAAATATAGTGTTTTTATTTTCAGTCCGAGCTTTAGCAATTTCGCCACTAAGACTGCGGGTGAGTATTAGTGGATATATAGTTGGCCCAAGCGCGCGTGTGCGCTTGGGTCAACCATCCATCTA
This sequence comes from Tanacetum coccineum, assembly GCA_026074375.1. Taxonomy (NCBI): domain Eukaryota; kingdom Viridiplantae; phylum Streptophyta; class Magnoliopsida; order Asterales; family Asteraceae; genus Tanacetum; species Tanacetum coccineum. The sequence goes on along the minus strand of BQNB010096723.1, from coordinate 2,821 downwards.
GTGGATCCCACAGATAAAATCGGGACCAAACCTTAGAAAATCAAACTATGTTCAGCAGCTGGTGCATCGTCGCTGGCTGTCCACTTAAGTGAATCACTCCTAACTTAGCCTCGTCCCTGGTGGACTAAAACTGACAAAATTGAGACCCGTGGCGATACTTAGCCTCTAGTGTAGCAGTACTTCCGCCATGTCTGTGTACCAAAATTAGACTAGCATCTGCCGTGTTTATGGTACGAATAGCGGATATGGCAATGCTAACCTTTCGAGTGGGCTCGTGGGTACAAGTGCATTTATCATTTTCATTAAAAGCAATAAATGTTAGAATAAAGAACTTCCAAAATATCATTCGCTTACTAGCTAATTTAACATCAATAAACAAGTTACCAAATGATGAGATTCAAATATAACTATTAACAAAGCAATGAACATTAAAATCACAAGTCTGCTGAATAAGTGGGAAAGCATGGGTATATTCCAGCCTCTTGAAGACACTTTCCTAAGCTTTTAAGCTTGTTGCAATAAGTAGTTACGAAATCTCGGCGTGGTATTAACTACTTGAGTACATATTGGCAATATTGTCTGAGCTTTTGTATATATTCTATGACAATACTAATCTCAATATCGGCTCGAGCATCATCATCACCTCCAAGAGGATATTTAGTATTTGAACTCATACGTAAATTTAAAAAAAAAACTCGATTTCATATTCCTTGGTACGCATTGGCAATAGATAAACACCCTTTGTTACTATAGTGTAATGTTTACTTTCAAATTTCAACAATTCAAAATGTTTTAAACTTCAGTAATTTATTTTACTCAAAAGTATTTCTTTTTACTCGTTATTATACCAACCAAGTTTATTTACTTCACAAAATTACTGCGGATGTGTTTGTTTTATTAACTATACTAGTTTTCTCATAGCTTTAAAGGAGAAACAATATATAAAACGTATAAAAATTAATTTGAATAGAGTGTTGTGTCTTTTGTGTTTTGAGCAGCTTTCGTCCAAAATTTGTGTCGACTTTTTTGTCCCACATCGGTTGAAGATGATAAATTTTGATTGGTTATATACAGTGGTGTAGAGGAATTATGAAACTTGATATTTGTATTATGTAGTCGTTTATGGTTATACATGATGGTAAATGTAGGTTCACCATCATGTTCGATCTTGACGACTAATTTATACACATTGCCAAGTTTTTTTTAACCGGATAATATGTATGTAGTTAACTTTTATGATTGTGATGGTTGCTGATTCGACCGTGAAAATGACATATTTTTTTTTCAAAATTTTGACCACCGATAACCTTGTTATAGTATATGAGCTCAAGTTATGCTTTGTCCATAACACACTCTGAAACAATCAAATGTTGTATATAACATAGCACAAGCATTTCAACGCGCCGTAATTGTATATACTTGTATATACTACATTTTAAAACACTTATTCATGTTGTTGCTCTTGTAAGATGATCAAGCATTGTTATTTGTTACTACTTATGATTTCCAAATTCATAGCATGACATAAACTCCAACAATACAAAGTTTTGAAAACCAAAAATCTATATAAGCAATGAAAACTTTTGAAGCTTTTCGCTCATAGGGGATAGAATCCTAAAATGGCTTCTTTTATCAAATCAATAAAACATTATGAAAGAATCAAATGCTTCCTTATATAACAGTTTCTATATATATAATCAGTTACTACATTTTATACCACAAGCATTGCCACAGATCATAATTCTGTATACTTGCATTATAATTTTTGGCACGATACATTTTAATCATGTTTTTGCCTCTTGTAAGACAATCAAGTATTTTTACTACTTTTTATTTCCAAATGCATGTCTTAACTTAAACTCCAACAAACTTATTAAACAACATCATATGACAAACCAAGTTGATTCTTGAAACAAGTTGCAAACAATTTATTGTTCGAAAACATAAGAACAACCGTTCAGAGGAAATTTAACATTCGAGCATCGAGCGATCACTTGACTGTCACAATCATGACATTTAAGCAACTTTTGTCAAAACTCGTGTGGATTATTTTGTCTCACACTGATAGAAGACAACAAAATTTGCTTGTTTATATACTGTGGTGAAGATGACTCATGTAACCTGATATTACTACTTATACAAGTTGTTAGCTCTTTGAGAATAATCATGACGGCTAATTCTATTATTTTTTGATGACTTTGGTGATTGTTGATGTATAATAACCAGATTTACATAGTGGTGCTATAGTGTAATGTTTTTTTTTTTCAAACTTAAACTAATCAAAATGTTTTTGCTTTGTTTCTATTGTAAAACCGACACTAAAGTAATTTTTACAAAGTTACTACTATTTACTCATTCTTACGATAACCGGCTTAATTCACTTCACAAATTTTATGTAAGGTTTTGTTTTATGAACGGTATTTGAGCTCGTTATCAATTTACTAAATTTATTCAATTGCACATTTGTCCTTTTGAGTTTTTAGCATCTTTTGTCAAAACTTGTGTTTAAGTTTTTTATTTCACGTTGGGTAAAGACGGTTGATGTACAAATTGATGCTAGTATTTATATATGTAGTCAAAGATGGATTATATGGATAAGTATATAGATATACTATCGATTTTAATCCACCTTGTACTACTTGTACAATTCGTCAGTTTTTTTTTTTAATTAAACGCAATATAATTCAATACATATTCAACTTTTAGACTATGATTCAAGACTACCTTTTTTTCTGAAAATGACATACTCCCTCCGTCCCACATTAAGTGTCCACTTGACTTTTTCAAAGTCTTTTTTCTTCAACTTTGACCTTAATGATTT
>BQNB010096722.1:0-21128 GCA_026074375.1 Tanacetum coccineum | reverse complement strand
TATATTTTGAGAAAGGTGATTTATAGGGTTTGACAGGGTAGTATTGAGGCAGCGGCTCATGGTGGCCGACTAGGTCCCAGATATAACCTACTCATGATACCATGTTAGATGATGAAAACCCTCGGAAGGCTAATTGATTTCGTTTTCTATTTCCACCAAAACAATCGATATAAATAGTTTACAGAGATAGGGATTTGAGCCCAAGATAAGAATGACTCAGCTATACATATCAATCTATAACTAACCATGACTAAGCCTATTGTAATCATACTAAACATAGAGTGGACTAATATGGAATAAAACTAATTAGCTTTTTAAGATTTTATTTAGCTAATTAGTGAATAAAACTCGTAACTTTACTAGCTAATTAGTTATATAAAAATTAATAAAGTTTTAATCTTTAGTGTTTAATTAAGTTTATAAGATCGGGTGGTTTAAATTTGTCTCCATTTTCTTCAATCGGGTTCTACTTTCTTTTCCTTTTCTCTCATTAGTAGTTGTAGTCTATTATTTAGTTTAAAAATGTTTTATTTTGATTGTTATTGCTAGCTTAATTAGTATGCTTAGTTAGTAGTTTATTTATGCTTGTTAAGTGATTGTGATTAGTGAAATAAGTGTGGATTTAAAAACGAATTATGGATTATTAGTTTTTGGATTATTTAGATTTCTTATTTGATTATTTCGATGGGCAAAATCCAGAGAAATAATCAAACATCAAATCTAGTAATTAATACCTTTATAAGAAATTGTTTTCATGTCACTTAGCAAGAATATTCGTCTTATATATCTTTTTGATCATTTAGCTTAATCGATTATGTTTATTTATGCTAGTTTAGTTATGATAATTAGTGAGTAGTTTTATTATGCTTGTTAAGTGAGTAGTGTTTGGTGAATTAAGTGTGAGAATAAAATGTGATTATTGATTAATAATTTTGGATTATTTAGATTAGTGTTTTGGTTAATTTTGGATTATTTAGATTAGTGTTCTGGTTATTCGAACGGGCAAAAGCCGTAAGAGTAATTAGGAATTAATCTAGTAATTGATATCTTGATAGAAAATTATTTTCAAAATAAACCAACGTTATGAGAAAATAGTTATTTAGACGGGTGTTAATTCATCGATAAGAAACTTACTTACACACTTAAGGATCTGAACACCTCACTTGACAAGCATATCCGTTTTATATGTATCTTAGATCTATTTGCTTTGCTTATTATCATTTAGTATTAATTTAGTTTATTATTTAATTAGTATAAATATCAAAACCAAAACAAAAAGATAATCAAGCATCAAACGAAAAACATTCACGTGAATCTCAATTCAATTCTCGCCGTGCATACGACATCCGGAAGATTTATTATTACTTTTTCTAAAGTAATTTTTACATCTAAATGGGAAATATATATATATATATATTACTCGGCTAGTCTTTACGGACCAATCAATTAATGGCGTCGTTGCCGGGGAGAGTTATACGATTTTTGCGTTGGTGGTTCGAGTTAGTGCCTTGGTAACCCTTTCACTTGGATTTTGATTGAGGAGAGTTATATTGGATACCAAAAAAAGGTTGGATACTAGGGGACTCATCCACATCATCCATCTAAAAAGAAATCTTCGGAAAGTTTATTTTCGTACTTATTAAAAATATAAAAATCCAAAAATATTTTACATTTCTACTTTCTTTTTCTTTTTATTATATATACATATAAAAAGTTTCAAAAAAAATATTCTCCTTTATCCTCTTATTTCATTTATTTCTTATCTTCTTTACCCTCTTATTCCGTTTAATTCTTTATCGTTATGGAAGCTCTACAAGCGGCTTTCGCGGAGTTGGCCCGTACTGTGGAAGGATATATTGCTCAGCATAGTTGCTCGTGGTGTGGAGGTTCGTTTAATGGTGGAAATTGTCATGGCTGTAGCAGTGTAGGATCTGGAAATGAGTTTGTCTATAACCCAAATCCTTATTCTTATAATGAAACACCCAACTTCTTCAACCAACCTCCACGGAACCAATACGAGACATACTCGTGTGAGTTGTGTGGAGATAGTCCTCACTATGGATTTGAATGTCAAACACGGACCTCGCTTGTCTATGAGCAGGACCCGTGTAGCAATCAAAACTTTAGTAATGACCAATCTCTCTATTATTCTACGAGTTTGCCACAGCAGTTTCACCGTTGTGAATACTGTGGAGGTCCCCATTATAACTTTGATTGTCAAATAGGGAACATGCCCATCTATGATCAGGGTCCTTGTTACAATCAAAATTTTAATGATAACCATCCTCTATTTTATTAATAGTTTGACTGTTGTGAGGTCTGTGGAGGTCCGCATTATAGTTCTGATTGTCAAACCAGGAACCGGCTTGTCTATGAGCCTAATTCTGGTAACAATTATGACTTTCCTTATTTTGACCAACCTCCACAGTACCATATTGATCAGTTCCCCCTCAGGATTTAGATTTTGAGCGTCATTTTAATCTTTTACAAAGGGACAATAACCGTATTTTAGAGGAACTTCTTAGAACTCTAAATCTCAATCCCCCTGTAGGAGAACCTAAGGGGAGTAATGATTACACAGAGGTGCCTTTTGACGATGAGCAAATTCTAAGACAACATAATATCGCTCAAGTCACACCTCCTGCATACACACCATCTCTACCTTTCTTGACTACCATGGAACCTACGGACACCCTCTTAATGGGGGATGAGGATATTAGCACTACTCCCGCAAGGGAAACTGACAAATTCATAAAGTCTAGTGTTGATGATCTTGTCCCGATCCCAAGGGAGTCTAAGATGACATCGGATAGTAATTTAGAGTGTGAATGCCTATTAATACACATTTTCCCACCACTGATGTTAGGAAAGAAGATTTTGATATCAATTCACCTTTAGGAGAACAAGTAATCGACTTTTTGATGAAGAACGAGGATGTAGTTGGCTTGCCTAGACATTTGGTTAAGCAACTTTTTAGTCATTTAGTCAAAAATCCGAGTTTAACCAAAATAATGTCTGATGAGCCTTTAGGTGATGATTCAAAACCTAGATCTTATGATGTGACTTTCTCAAACTCTCTTTTCGAATTTAATGATGATTTTACTTTATGTAATAATAATCTGCTTTTTGATGATGAGTTTGAGGACATTAGTAGCCTGGACCCTCCTAAGTCAGCACCATTGAATTATGAACCTTTAGGTAACCCTGATTCGGTGTCTAGATCCTTATAGACTAGTGACTTAAATTTGGAGGAGCTCACCGCTGAGATCGGCCTAGACGATTCAATTCTAACTGAAATTGATGATGGGTATTACGATTTAGAGGGAGACATTCTATTTTTAGAACATCTGCTTATCGAAGAGACATTCTCCGATCCCATTCCTGCAGTGTTACCTAAAAAGTACAACCTACTTGTCACACCACCCCTCGCTTCTAAGCAATTTAACTTAAGAGAGGTGGAAAGATTTGATCCTTTTTTTCTCCCTAACACAGTCAGGTAGGAAGACGAGGGTGATGGAGACCCCTTCTTTTGGATTTCATCATATGCCATCACCCCGTCCTGCTGCATACTCACCGACAGAGGTGATGTGTCGCTTTTACCATCCTCACCTCACATCGGGTGATGGATTTGACACTGAATTTAAAAGTAAGTAACACTAGAGTCAAGCTAGAGACTCGAACAAAAACAAACACTTCTCGGGAGGCAACCCATGTTATCCTTAATATTAAATAAATAGCTTGCTACATTTAGATTATTTTAAGTATGTTAGGATATTATATTTAGTAATTGAAAAAGTGTGTGTGATTTTAGCCAGTGTGGGAGCACATCTCTCCAGTTGTTGTATTTTGTGGGTATCTGTTTTTGCTTGCAGGATTCCCTATGATCGTGAAGACCACGTGCTTTTTTTTCAATCTCTCAATCACCCGTTCTCCCAATCATCTTCATGTCTATAACTAGGGAAATCTTTCAATCCTGAACATATAAATATATTATATATATATATATATATATATATATATATATATATATATATATATATATATATATATGATTTTGTTCTCCTTTCGACACTTGGGTATTTTTAACAATTGCCTTATTCGTCTTTAGTAGTGTAGGGTGGTCACCTGATATTTTTGAACATTGAGGCCAATGTTTAAGTGTGGGGGGATTTCTGTCAAAATTGATCATACATGTGCCTGTCTGTGCCCCACGCAACCCTGTTTTATCCCAAATATATATTGTTTTATTTAAAAAAATTTGAATGAAAAAAAAATGATATAAAAATAAATAATTAGGCCCGTAAGCTAGAACTAGGGAGATTTTTGACTTGACCGAGTGTTGCACTCTAGCTTTTTCCTTAACTTTCGAGACTAAGCGTTTGCAAAACTTAAAATTTTTGCAAAGAACGAAAAATGATAGAGTTAAATATAAGTTAGATGCTAAGCGTAGAGTAGCTGGATCTCTTTAGAGCTCATAGAGGTTAATTGTGGCTTTTTGCTCCCATCAGCTTATTAAATCTATAAAAATAAAATAATTTTCAATAAATAAAGTTGCTTGGTTTTTACGATTCTTAGTTTTTAATCCCTTCTTTGAGATTCCTTCTGATGAAAGTAAGGTACACATCGAGGTTTTGTCAGTGTTGTGGGGAAATAGGCTACCGATTCTGGACGGCTCGTTCCCGTTGTCTAGGTAGTTAAAAGACCACAGGACTCGAAATTTGGCTATAATAATAATAAATAATAATAATATAATAAACTGAAGCCGAAATAAGAATATTGTTTCTTGTCAGTTCGCTCCCGGTGTTGCAGTTGTTTAAAGGGTGAAAGTATTAACAATAATAATCCGAGACTGATAAAAGTTTGCTGTTTCCTGTCGGTTCGCTCCCGATGTCTCAGCCTTCAAAAAGGTCGAGAAATTTCCCTAGGTCGAAATAAGACTACTGTTTCTGGTCGGTTCGCTCCCGATGTTGCAGATGTTTAAAGGACCGAAGGTTAATATTGTTGCTATAATAATAATGAGAATAAAGATAAATTTTGACATCCCATATATATATATATGATTATGTTTCCCCTTTTACAATTAGTATTTTAAGCATTTGCCTTTTTTCGTTCTTAAGTGTGGGGGTGGCACCCAATATTTTTGAACATTGAGGACAATGTTCAGTTCTAAGTATGGGGGGGGGGGGTTTCTGTCAAAATGATCATACATGTGCCTGTCTGTGTCCCCCGCAACCCCGTTTTAACCAAAATATATATTGTTTTATTTAAAAAAATTTGAATGAAAAAAAATGATAGAGTTAAATATAAGTTAGATGTTAAGCGTGAAGTAGCTGGATCTCTTTAGAGCTCATAGATGTTAATTGTGGCTTTTTGCTCCCATTAGCTTATTAAATCTATAAAAATAAAATAATTTTCAATAAATAAAGTTGCTTAGTTTTTACGATTCTTAGTTTTTAATCCCTTCTTCCTTCTGATGAAAGTAAGGTACACATCGAGGTTTTGTCAGTGTTGTGAGGAAATAGGCTACCGATTCCGGACGGCTCGTTCCCGTTGTCTAGGTAGTTAAAAGACCACATGACTCGAAATTTGGCTATAAAAATAATAAATAATAATAATAATATAATAAACTGAAGCCGAAATAAGAATATTGTTTCTTGTCAGTTCGCTCTCGATGTTGCAGTTGTTTAAAGGGTGAAAGTATTAATAATAATAATCCGAGACTGATAAAAGTTTGTTGTTTCTTGTCAGTTCGGTCTCGATGTTGCAGTTGTTTAAAGGGTGAAAGTATTAATAATAATAATCCGAGACTGATAAAAGTTTGCTGTTTCCTGTCGGTTCGCTCCCGATGTCTCAGCCTTCAAAAAGGTCGAGAAATTTCCCTAGGTCGAAATAAGACTACTGTTTCTGGTCGGTTCGCTCCCGATGTTGCAGATGTTTAAAGGACCGAAGGCTAATATTGTTGCTATAATAATAATGATAATAAAGTCAAATTTTGACTCCGGGGTTATCTAAACAAAGCCCCCGTCTCTGGACTCGTAGTTGAGTTGTTTCGGATGAAATAAAAAGGATAACCCCTAAATCATGTGAAATTAGAACCTTAATGTGGACCTTATTCTCAGCATATCGTCTTTTTAGGAAATGATTTCAAATTAATTATGGTTTAAACAGGTCGCCTTTATAAAAATAAGGTCATAATTTATTAAAATAAGTGATATCGTTTCACATTATATTATCTAAATAAAATCCTTAGAGGACTAGGAATAAGGGAGCAAAAAGTAGCTGCATTTACACAATTAGTATTTATGAGTAGTGTTAGCATTTATTTTTATGCTTAACTGTGATTTAGTTTTAAGCTTGGTTTGGGGATTGTGAAAATCAAGGATGACGAACTCCCGTTCTGTAAGACTTTTAAATAAATTTTATCTTTGTTTTTTATTTATTATTGAATAAATGGTTAAAACGAGGAGCTTTTGAAATAAATGATTTTTATTCTCTCTTGATGGACCTTGTTTGTTCTTGTTTGATGTGAGGGGTTATAAGTTAAGGGGGGTTGAAATTATTTCTTTCTTAGCGTGTATTATAAACATTGCGTGTGGGACCAGAAATGGCTAAGTGTGAGGGAATTTGATGTGTGCTTAAACACATATCATTTATACTCCAAAAAACACTATAAATCGGACTAAAAACTATAAAATATGCGAAATTATATTGCAAATATGTTTGGTATGTGTTTTTATGTCTTACAAGTACACAGAGGATTGAAAACGAAGCAAAAACAAGGAATTTCGGACTCGAAACGATCACGTTTACGCAATTTTTGAAGTCCAAACGAAGCCCACTTGAAGCCACGAGCATACCAATGGAAAGAGCACGAAAAAACAAGTCTAACGGATCCAGCCACGCTCCAAGACTCGACCCGGTTCACCTTTAACGGGCCAACCAAGTTTACTATTGTGTTAAATAAGGTTAAACCCGGCCTAACTTTGTAAGCCCATAAAAGGAAGTGACATGCAAATGTTTACAAGAAAGAGCTTTGAACTCAGTGGTAAGGTGGTATCCTGTTAAGCTAAGGGGCGCGGGTTCGAGTCCCTTTATGGACTATTTTTTGGTATTATTCTAGCCGCCACGTCAGCCGACAGTTGGACCAATCATTCGTCGCTACGTGGCAAGCACGGGATCCCAAACAGCCGTCATACGAGGTATAAGCGCGTGATCCAAGGTTGCATGGGCATTAATGGCATTAAATGCCAATCATTGGCTTAGATTATATGGCTTTGATCCCAAGCTATAACTTATGGCTGTGATTGCTCTTGTAGTGCTGGCAGCTTGGCAAAATGTCCTAATTAACCCCCCCCCCCCCCCAAACTTAGGCTATAAAATGGACTACAGATCCAGACGCATGAGACTACTTTTTTCATTATTTTCTTTCATATTTCACATAGTTATTAGTTTAGTGTAGGAGTAGTGTAGATTAGTTTTAGCTTATTAGTGATAGATTATTTTGTAAAAGCTTATCAAGCTTATTAGTTTTAGCTTATTAGGTAAGATACAAAAAAGGAGTAAAAGTGAGAATGAGAATAATGCAGACTAAGACAGAATTAACACCGGAACAAACCCAACAAGGTGTTAGTGATGAAGTCTTGGTAAGCATTGAAAGGGTTGAAGAATGAAAAAGAAATGTAAAGATAAATGGTGAAAAGAAAGAAACCCTCCTTACACTTAGGCAGAAATCGGATCAATACATATGCTATCAGAAACACTAAGATGTTGTCTGGTATTGAAGATAGTCATCATGGACCCGGTGATGCAAATGCACAACCCTCCCTAGCCACTCAAGGTCTCTCAAAAGACTCTTGTTTCATTTCTCATGAAGATTAAACACATTTCTATCGACTTTTCCCAACTTTCTTTTTGACAAGCGAAAGAAGATCAATTCCCTTAGAGGCAAGCTTTCTAAAACCAAAATGCACTATCGAGTCTAGAGCCAAATAAGAGATCATCAATACATCTCATTAGGACACTACTACAATATATTTGTTATTCATACACTATGAAAACAAGTAATATCTTATGAGTCCTACGCATTATCCTTGTGATATTGCCAGAACATCAGAGTGATACTTAAGTACTCATAGTGACGATGGAAATCCTTCCAGAGCCAAAATCAAACAAGCTCTACGGTAGGTGACTTGTGAGATCCGACATGGATAAAACTTGTGACACTCGATATCGATTCGGTCCAGCTTATGAATTGACGACTCAATCGGGAAGATAGTAACTTACCGTTTTACTCTTACCGTGTTGTCTGCTTTGAGACACACCTGTAACGAGAACGGCTAGTGCAGCTGCGAAACCCTGTCAAGGAGATTCATTTGAATTCTACCTGATCACAGGCAGTATTTATACTGATAAACGGGGAACCGTGGTTATTGCAACCTTATTCGACGAAGTGACAAAGACACTTTCGTCCATATAAGTTGTTTATCACTAACCTAAAACTGCACGTATTCTTGATGGTGGCAGCAGCTGGTCCAAGACGAGTCAGATTCATAGCCACATGCTCATACTCGACCAACATATGTAAAAGATATTATGAAAGCTCAAGTACATGTTTCAAAAGACTTTCGCTACTCTGATACTGCACGTCTTTCTTGAAGTCACGAAGTGTTATTGTTAAAGAATTTCAAGAAATATGATTATACAAGCTTTCAAGATAAAGAAAGATATGAGCATGTTGGTCCGAAAGACACAAGATCACAAGAGGGCAAAAGATTACAATATGATGAAAAAAGATGATGTATGGCTGATGATCTCAAGAAGCTCATGATCACATACAAGTCAAGCTAAAGGAACAAGCTCAAGCCTACAGTCAAAAGATCACTACATATTGATACAAGATAAAGACAAAAGAATCAAGACTACGAGCAAGACCGAAGACATTCATAGAATGCTAGGCTTAAGTCTTTATAATTTGGAGTGACCTTCTTTAGGGGGAGGATTGTTAGGAATCGAGAAAAGACTCGGTCACTACCCAAAATAGTATCTCGTAGCTCGTAGTTAATCGTTCAGTTAAATGTTAAGCTAGCCGAGCCAAGCCCATGGATAACCAAGGCTTGGCCGGCCCATTGTAAGGAATATATAAGTCATCTCCATCCCATGGAGAGGTGTTGGTCATTTGTTACACAATCTAATACATTCTACTTTCTCTCTCTACAAGTGATCATCCACCTCTCGTTCTCTCTCTTGGTTTTTCCTTAGATTCTCATAATAATACTTAATTTGTGATATCATCAAAAAATTTACTTTAATTATTTTATTTTTTTCAAAAATTATTTATTTTTTATAACTTTATACTTTTTTTAAAAAAATATTTTTAATTTTTTTAGACGTTATTTTTCCATTTGGACCAAATTACGGCCTCATTTTTTACTTGGTAAAAAAATTAATTTCCTACGGAAACAAAATTTGTACGTTATTTTTCATACGTTATTTTACTTGGGTTCATACTTTTTTTACTTAGTAAAAAAACTTTAATTTTTTTCGTACGTTATTTTTCTTTTTTCGCGCAGTCAACGGTATTTTTTGTCATCCCTCCGTTCAAAAACGTACCAAAACGAAGAAAAACGTATAAAAATTGTATAAAAACAGATAAAAACGGTTAAAAACATTTTTTTTTTACTTTTTTATACAAATGAAAAATAATTTCTTTTAGTTGGTAAAATAACGTACGAAAACGTATAAAAAATAGCGTTTTTTACTTAGTAAAATAACGTATGAAAACGTACGGAATTTTTTTTCCGTAGGAAATCAAAATAAAATTTCGTTGGAACTTAAAATATTTTTTTGCCAAGTTAAAAATGAGGCCATACTTCGGCCCAAACGGAAAAATAACGTACGAATTTTTTTTTTAAATTAAAAAAAAAAAAAAAAAATATTTAAAAGGCAAAGGTTCACCATACATACTTATAAAAACAAAAAGACAAGAATACCCTTCCTGTTAGACACACACTAGTATTTAACGGGAAAAAATTTGCACCGTTCGTCCTCAGGGATGTATGGTGCCTCATTTTATTAACAAATAGATGAAATTTGCACGAAGTATTTACGAGGGACGTGAGACGATCATTTCGTAAACCACAACATAGATGTATTTTGCACTTTACTCTTTTTAATTTTATTAGCTAGCCACAAAATTGAGCTGGTTGAGATTTTTTTTTTTTTTTACTGCTTTAGGCAATAATTAGGTGACATGTGAAATTACCCAGCCCAACAAATTTACTCTGACCAATAAAATCTTTAAAAGTGTTGGTTGACTCCAACAAAACCGTATCTAGTTGACTTTTTTAGTATTTTGTTGACTTTGATCATCCACCAACATCTGATGGTGACAGAATCCAAACCCCAATTCAATTTCCTTAATTAATCTTGATTTAGTTAAGTTTATTATTACTATCCCTTTACCTTTTTATTAAAACTTTGTTGAAAATGGTTGTTGTCACACAATACCATTTTTTTAATGTCAAATGTTAGGTGGGTTGTTTTTATATTCTTTATTTAATAGTACTACTTTGTATTGTATTTCAGATCAAGATTCTTTAAGGGTTTTGCTTATTTTCAGTTGGGTTCATCTCAAATTGTGTAAAGGTATGATCTTTATTGTTTTTTAATTACTTTTTTTATGAATCTTTAAAGTTTGAGTTGTTTGGTTTAGCATGAGTCAAGTGGTCACCCTTCAGGGAGTGCTTTATTCGGTTTGAGTCTGTTGGATTAGTTGGCCTAAAGGTCGTAAAAACACAGTTACCAAAAAGAAAAGGAAAAGAAAAAAGCATATGTGTAGTTTGGTTGATTCTTCGTTTTGATGTGTATGGCGATATGAAATGATGGAATTAGTATGTGGTGTGTCCTTGTGATTATTGTGTTAACTATGTGTGTTCGTGTCTTATAGAAAAGTTCGAATTTGATTATGAAAACTCAACTTGTAAGATCGTATTTCCGAGATTAACCTGAGTGTATTTGGTTTTGTAAGTTTAAATTGTTGGTTGTTTGATGAACTTGTGATCATTTCATGTAGATGTCATTTTCTTCCATGTGGTGGGGCAAAAATAATTCTGTCAGTTTTAACGTTCAAAGGAATATGTTTGAGTATTTGACCGCTAAAAGCCAAATATGGACATGGGGTTGAATGGTTTGTAAAGCTTGAAGGTGAATCTTTAAAAGTTTCGTTCGTGTTATAACTTATAAGATGTGTCCCATTATTCGTGAAACACTTTGGATTCCTATCTGTCTGTTTTAAGCAACCAAAGTGTAGCATTAAAACTTTTTGTTTAGTTTTTGAGCAGATCAGTAAATTGTTATGAAAAAAACTGGTCTTTGTTTTTATCTGTGTACACCCCAACGAGGACTCCATTAGTGATGTTTACCCGGCTTCTAAATACGATTTTTAGGACAATTTTATCTTGATACATTACGCATAGGAAAATGGCCCGTAATAAAAAATATGTTGGAAAATGACTTTTTCAAGGCACATATGGTTTGTTCTACACTTGCAGCTTATTGAAATTACATCCCTTGGTAATGGACTTAACATGCTTCAGCGGAATATATCTCTGTTACCGATTCAAGAATGATGAAATTTACAACAATTTCCATTTTAGGATGTTCCATGAAAATTAGAATTTCTGTTTTCGAAATGTTCAAGCTAAAACTATCTATTTTCCCCCATCATGTATATATTACAACCTTTACCTTATATACAACAAATATGTAGGTTTTGAGATTAGTAAAAAATGGTGCAAGGGTATAAATGTCAATGTCCATATGTTTGTTGTGTATGAACTATGAAGTAAAATGCGCTGTGTGAAAATGTTAAGAGCGAAGAGGGGTAGGTTTGAATCAAATTAAATCCTAATAGCCAGGTTTTATAATGAATATTTGCAGATGGCGGATGTAGCAAAGGACTTAGCCGCCGGAACAATTGGAGGGGCAGCACAATTGATAGTTGGACACCCTTTCGATACTATCAAGGTCAAACTTCAAAGCCAACCGGTCCCACCACCTGGTCAACGTCCTAGATATTCTGGTGCTATAGATGCTGTTAAACAAACACTCGCAGCAGAAGGTCCACGAGGTCTATACAAAGGCATGGGAGCCCCTCTTGCCACTGTCGCAGCCTTAAATGCTGTACTGTTCACAGTTAGAGGACAAATGGAAGCACTTTTGAGGTCTGAACCTGGTGCACCCCTCACTGTGAATCAGCAGGTCATTGCTGGAGCCGGTGCTGGAGTAGCGGTCTCCATTTTGGCCACACCAACTGAGTTGATCAAGTGCAGGTTTGTGAATCAAAGATTGCCACTTTCCTATGTCACACGTGCTAATTTCCAACTTTCTCGCTTTAATTTTCTTGAAAATTTTTCCTTTATGATTACATAACTAATTCAAACTAGCGTTCGAAATTCCGACCTCTTTACTTATCAACTTATGAATGACTTGATATATGCTATGAATTGATGGTTAATCCCTATCTGGTTAAATTAGATTTTTTTTGCTTAATGGCTAACAGGTCAAACGGGATGAAATTTGAAAGTTGCTTAAGGTGTATTTTAATGCCTTTTTTTGTGCATAAAATACAAACTCAAAGATGGTTTTGTCATTTGTGACTCGATTGAGTTATTTTGTAACCAGTATTCTGATATTTTATTTCAAAGCCGGTTTTGAAAGGTCTTTTGCTACAAATCGACCAAAAGGGAGACAAAATCACCTTTCATTGGCTCAGATGTAGAAAAAGAACCACAATGACTAAAATGGGACAAACGGAATAAATGCTTGTTTTTTTTATATTTATGCAACAAAAATACCTTATTTTTAATGTTTACAGCCTCCTGGCATTTTTGATTTAAAAAGTAAATTATCATCATAAAAACATGTCCTTGTAATCATATTTAACGCCTTAACTATCCATAACAAAATGGGCAAAAGAAGGTTTGCAGGTCAACCCAAACGGTGCTGACTTTTGACCCATTACCGAGCCTACCCATTTTGCCACCTTTAATTGAATCCATCTTATAGGTAATTGGTTCTTAACATCTATTTCAAAATGTAGATTGCAAGCCCAAGGTGCAGTCGTTGCTTCAGTAGCCGGTCCAGAGGGAATGGTAACTGCTGCACTGAAGTATACTGGTCCAATGGATGTTGCAAAGCAAGTATTGAGGTCAGAAGGAGGCGTGAAAGGTCTATTTAAAGGACTAATTCCCACAATGGGCCGTGAAGTACCCGGAAATGCAGCCATGTTTGGAGTATACGAGGCAATGAAGCAGTATTTTGCTGGTGGGACAGACACTTCTGGCTTGGGCCGTGGTTCAATGATCATGGCTGGAGGTATTGCTGGTGGTGCGTTTTGGATTTCAGTTTATCCTACTGATGTCATCAAGAGTGCAATTCAGATTGATGATTACAAAAACCCCAAGTATTCGGGTTCAACTGATGCTTTTAAGAAGATTCTTAAAGCTGAGGGAGTTGGTGGTTTATATAAAGGTTTTGGACCTGCAATGGCAAGAAGTGTCCCGGCTAACGCTGCATGTTTTTTGGCTTATGAAATTGTGAGGTCAAGCTTGGGTTGATCTCTCTTGTGCTTTCAACCACATGATCATAAACGCATTCCTTATATCAGTTTTTTCCTTCGTTTTTTAATTAGACTGTTTCCATAGTCAAATTTCATGACTTCTGATCACGAGTAACTTCATTTATTGCTTCAAGGTCCCCGTTAGACCTTATATTTAACAAAAAGAGTAATGATAGTTTTGTTTTATGTTTCTTTAGTATGCTTTGTGTTCTTTGGTTTTGCGAGCTTGATATTCTTTTTTCTGAAGTTGAATTTGAAATATGAGATGGCGCACGTTAACGTTGATGGCAACCCTTAAACATTTCTGGTTTTTCTAACAAGAAGAATTTAAACACGACTCATGAGTGAGCATACAGAAGAAAGTATATTGTTT
Organism: Tanacetum coccineum; assembly: GCA_026074375.1. Classification (NCBI taxonomy): domain Eukaryota; kingdom Viridiplantae; phylum Streptophyta; class Magnoliopsida; order Asterales; family Asteraceae; genus Tanacetum; species Tanacetum coccineum. The sequence goes on along the minus strand of BQNB010096722.1, from coordinate 7,137 downwards.
TTTTCTTTTTTCTTTTTTGATTTACCTGGGTTTCTGATTCGACGTTGTGATCTAACTAATCTCAAGACGACTACCCTTTTTGCTAGCCCAGAGTCGGGCAGGTAAACCTCAAGATATCTTAGTGATAGTAACAAGCAAAACATATGACGATGTTCTTAGTGATCTTATAAGAAAATGAAAACCAATGTAAATGAAGGATATACAGCTCTGTATAGTTTAGTTTTATTGCTAGTGCACTCTTGTTCAAAGGGTTACTGAATAGTGTTTGAAAAAAAATTGTTCATGCGATTTACCATTCACATGTTTGTTGCCGGTCAGTGTGGACCCACAAGTGGATCAGTTTCCCTTTATGCATACAAAATCGAAAGCTTACTGGGCACTAGTTTACTAAATTGGCTGATGCAATTTAGATAAACATAATTATTCCATATTCAGAAGTCGTGTTAAGCGTCTCCCATATTGCGTATCTGGCTCCCTCTAAAGTTGTTTCAAAGAAAGTATTACAGAACAACTAAATTTGATCCGGTAAAAAAAATCATATTAATATTGTAATAGTAATAGTTTTCATAATTTAGATTGGTAGATTTTCTTTTCGAACAAATATCTAACACACGCCTATCACGATCATGACTTATGCCCATGGCCACCTAAATTTACTAGTGTGCGACACATTTGATACGCATTTGACTGCACTGAACCAATATAGCAGCTAATTAATCAAGTATGATGCAAGTGCTTCCTCATGTACGGTGTGACTTCCTCATGTACGGCAGCATTTCACCGTCCCTTTTCCGGATTGCCGAGTCTAGCAACAACTATTTTACTTCAGCGGTAAATATGCTTTATGGATTATAGTGGACACTCAAAGCAACATCAAAACTTTATACAAGATCTGCACCTGTATATTACATGATACTCTGATAATATTTGTATTCAGACATCTAATGCAAAGACGCAAAACCGCCAATGTATTCAAATAAGATTTTATTGGCTTGATAATAATGTCCATTTATGTTCTGTATCATAAATAAAAAAAAAAAAAATATAAGACAAAATCAGAAAAGGTTTTTAGAATTGACAGACAAGATCTTGTCACAACCTGAACTCCATGTAGAGGATGTACAACCAGTATAAGACATACCAAGATTGTCCTTTTACAAATTATCACAAAATTTAGTGTTAAGAATTCCAAAGTTAGTTAGATTCCCCCTTTGGGATTATATAAGGCTTAAATTCTATTTTTCCCCGACCCACTAAAAGTGTAGGTGTTATTTGCCTCAAAAATATGTAATTTCTACAAATGCCCCAGGGCGACTTGAGCGACTTTCACCAAAATTTGACAAGCGTCCCAAGTGTCCCAAGTCGCCCAAGTACTTGCATTGACACTTGTCAAAATTTGGTGAAAGTCGCCCAAGTCGCCCTGGCACTTGTAGAAATCATTTTTTTGAGGGGCAAGTAACACGAACACTTTAAGTGAGGGGGGCAAAAAATAGAATTTTCCCATTATATAATTAAGTAGGAAACCCTTGAAAGCCATCCTAGTATATTCAAATGCTTACAACATCCCAACCCAACATGCCCATTTCACCCAAACCCTTTTGCCACATTTAAAGTATCCTGTTAGGATAAGAAACTGAACAAGACGTAAATTGGCAATCTGAGGCCCTTGGCCACATATAAGTGGTCTAAAAATACTGATCCGACAAAGGCAATAGTAATATGCATGATCAGCAGTTCAACGATTTGTATGGGAATTTGAGTTTCTTATTACGTATTTGGAAAAAGGGCGATTCATGATCTTGGACAGATATCATAACCAAGAACATAGTCTGTCAAGTTCAGTAATACCTAAATTACATCAATAATCAACCAATAAGCATCACATAAAGAAACAAGATCCGATAACAACAAACTATGTTGCAAAAGAAACTCAATGAGCTGCGATTTAGTATTAAAACACTGAGATGAATCTCCCATCTTACAACCTACAAAACAAATTCAATATTGATGACCCGACTACGTTTTCTGTCAAGCATCTACAATCTGAATAAGTTCTTGAATCTTCACTAAAACACCTAATGTATAACTTGTTCAAGAAATAGACAGATAACCATCGTTACCAACTATAAATTCTAAAAAAGCATTCAAGGTTATTAAAACAGTAATGAGCAACAAAAAAAACAAAAACCACTTCAAAGTTCCAAGAGACTATTTTACAGCCAATGTACCTTCGCTGCAACGATGAATCCAAATTCCACACAAAGTTAGCATCTTTCCACTGTTATCATCTAATCCCTCCATCTTGGACTCGACATTGAGAAAAACCCTGGTGACGGAAATCCCATACCAGGAGACGGTGGCGGTTGAGGTCCAGGACCCGGTTGAGTCATGGAAGAAAATGAAAAATTTGGTGTTAATGGTGGCGGATGCTGATATCCAGGAGATAGTAGCGGGTATGGTGATCGAGGTGACAACAAATTTAAGTAACCCGATGGTGATGGTAACAAAAACTGTGAAGTTGGTGATGGTAAAAGATACTGAGAAGTTGGTGACGGTAAAGGCGGCGGTGGGCCATTCATTCTTGGGGACGGAAGTGGTGGATGAGGTAGTAGAGGCGGTGGCCCCCCATTCATCCGAGGTGATGGAAGAGGTGGCGGTGGCCCGTTCATTCTTGGTGACGGGAGTAGTGGGTACTGAAGCAATCCAGATGACTGTTGCTGCTGCTGATGTTGACCTTGCATCTGACTTTGACCTTGCGGATTTTGCTGATACTGAGGGGGACCATGTGGATGCCCTTGCGGATGTCCTTGGGGATGCGCTAGGGGATGTCCTTGTGGGTGTCCTTGTGGATGCCCTTGCGGGTGTCCTTGGGCTGAATCAACAATGGAATGTTGAAGATATCGCATATACGCGGATATTGGCGACTCTGCTGTATTAGCCCACCCGGGATGATCCCCTGAATTTTGGGGTGGTCCAACCATAGGTGGTAACGGTCGTTGATTACCATACTGTTGACCATTATGGGGAGGCCTACCAAGATTACTAACCGGTGGACGATGCGGCAGCATCTGTTCCTGTAGGTGGTGGAATGGATGCATAGGCATATGGGACTAGCGGGCCTGAGTTAATTTGACGGGGCGTTAACGGTGAAGGCCTAATCCGATGCAACCGATTACTAGGTGGCTTAGGTGAGTTCATAGGAGGTCTAGGTAACGGTTCTTGCGATGGTTGCCTAGAAGGCGAACCCGTAAGTTGCTGAACAATACTTTGAAAATCATTCTTATTAATATTATACACTTGCGGCTGCGGTTGTTGCCTAGCAGGATTCGCAAAATTCGGCTGATGCAAAGGACTTTTCCTAATACCTTTCCCAATCTTATTCACACCCAAATACTCATTACTCCTATTCCGCGAATAATCCGAATTATTATCCATTTCTCAACCCTAAAAATCAAATCTTTCCACTAAAAACCTCAATTCATTCCAATCCAACAAAACCCAATTCACAGCCAACCAAACAAACCCTAAAAACCAAATCTTTATCCCAAACACTCAAACCCCAAAACCCTAAATATCTCAATTCTAATCAATAGCACAAAATTATCAAAACTAAACAAAACCCTTTTGAGAAATAATCAATCAAACTGTAAAACAAAAATCAATTGAAAAAATCAACACACCTGTGAGTTCAATTTGATCGATCTTGATTTAGAAGCCCTAATTTTTTTTTTTAAATTGGGGTTTCTTTAATTGAATTGTGAGATGGGTTATGATGGTGTATAAGATTTGAATGGGTCTTTGGGTTTTTCTTTTTTATTGTTTGAAAATTGGAGCCCTAGGAACGAGGAGCGTGTGGAATTAGGGGTTTTTATTTTTGGGAAATTAAATATGAAAATGGATTAGGTTGGAGAGGTGATTGCCATTGGCCGACTTTGGGCTTTTTTGTATTGGATTTTGTGTATGACACATTGCTTATGTAATAAACATATGGATGTTGGACATATCTCATCTTATTTTTTTTGAACATCATATCTCATCTTATTTACATGTAAGAGGCAAATATTGTTTTGAGCCAAAAAAAAAAAAAAAAAAATTGGTTTCACATTGACACTTTTTAAAAGTCTTCTTAGAACGGTCTCTAATTGCTCAACTCCTCTACTTCACACATTCTTTGACACATGTCAATTGCTCAACTTAATAAGTGACCCACTTATTTTTGTCCTATTAACACATAAGTGCTTAACGGCTCAACTCACAAGTGCTCGACTAATGGCTACCTACTTTTTACTTTATAATAAAACTAGCAGGGTACCCGCGCGATGCGGCGGCGGGTACCCTGTGATTAACCGGAGAAAAACAAAAAGAAATTGATCCCGATCAGGCCTGGTTCACTCATTTTTATAGGTTTCGGCCGGTTCTCTCCGGTTGATTTTCGGTTTATTTGCTAGCCGAACGGTGACCACTCATGTTCCCGGTTGAACCCGTTGGTTGATCCGGATTTTAAACTATATGCATCAGCATATAAATTGTATAAAGCTTTGTGTGTTTTATTAGTTTGTATAGTGTATATAATAACATGTACTCTTTATTTTAGAGGTTTTTAAAAATAACTTTAATTAGTGTGTTTAATGGTTTAAGAGGTGTTTTAAGAATAATATTAAATGTGTTGACCAATCAATAAGTGTGTGTTTGTGCATTGTTTAATTGGACATATTGCATGAATATTCATATTTTTAAATGATGAGTTATTTTAATAAGAGTATTACTTGTGTATTAAAAAGTGGTACAATATGTTTCTTTGTTTGTATGTTGTTTGCATTAAAGAGTGTATGTAATATATTTTGTTTATTTGTTGTTTGCATTAAAGCTTGTACCTTATGCATGAAAATTTGAATTACTTAAAAAATTAATGATGAAAGAGATATCAATTTGTTTTATAAAATAGTAAGATTACACATATACCCTTATTGGTGTAAGTATTAAATAGTTGTATCTTATGCTTTAATATTTATCATCATCTTCTTCAATAAACCCACTTCATCACCACCGCCTCATCATTACCGTCGGCCACCAACCACCGCCTTGCTCGCCACCTCGACTCCTCCACTCTCAATTGCTCGTCACCTCGACTCCTCTACTCTCACTTGCTCGCCACCTCGACTCCTCCACTCTCAACTGACGTCATGACCCCTGCCATTTATACAAAACTCCCTGATAAGGATTTTTGTTCTTGGGAATTAATGATGCTTACTGGTCTTGATGCACCTATGGTTTTAGATTTTATAAATGTTAGAACACTTATAAATCATATATAGTCATTACTGCCAAAAAGTTGATTCTCGAAATGCATGTGAGTTCAAAATGTTAACCAACTGTTTTGTGTAACATAACTGTATAAGTAGTCGAACAAACAAGACCTATTTTACATCTAAGACATGTGATTTATTTATATATATATGATGAGCTAACCTGTTATAATTTGTAATTGACATATTTCACGAAGATGCGTTTGTACACAGAAATCATTCATCCAAATCGACTACATTGGTAGTTGATCATCTTGCTCCAGTTGTATGCAAACATTAAGACTTGTAAACATATATAAATGGGGTATAAATAAATTCTTGATTAATGATGGTCAATATTTACCATTTAAATATTTTATCCACCTTTTCATTCTATTAGTATTTTGTTCTGTAAATAAAAGTATTCATTGCATTTCATGTTCTACTTCATGAAAGTATGAATGGTTTTTGTCTTATAGTTGGCGGATATCTCGTTTTATGTGGCTTATCATATAACCATAAGTTTTGGTTGGCATACATAACTAGTGAATTAATGTTTCTCTTACGAGTGGCTCAACCTTTTCGGAGTCCTAAAGCGAAGCTTTAAGACGAGGCCTTTTTATCAAAGTTATTTTTCGAAAAATCGATTATATAAAATTTACGTTTCCAAGTTTTTATGTGAGATCTTTTATTAGTTTCTCGAAATTAATATAGTATAATATTTCATTTTCAATCGATAAATCAGCCAATATATATAACGTTTTGGTGACACTTTCTATCGTTGACAACTTTTAATTAACTTTAGTTTAAAATTCTTCTTACTGCTGAAGTAATTGTTACTGAAATTGTTAACATTATTTTATACATCATATAACTATTACAGAAAGAGTATATAATCATAATCTGACTAAGTATATCAATCGATGTAGCATCTTTCACATGTATAATTTCTTTAAAAACTTTTAGTTTCAAAAATAAACTTATACCGTTAATACTCAAGAATTGTTTTAATATGGCTTAAAGAACTTTTAAGATCCAAACAACTACCTTTTTAGCTTGTTATTATCCTGAGGTATTAATTTTTCAATGCTAAATAGTAGACTAAAGATACCTTTATATAATATAAATTGGTCATATTTACTTTCTATTGATGAAATAGCTTAATTTACAATGTATAAGAAGTAATCGGTTCTAAAAGTCTCTTCACCGGTTTTTATAGTTTCATTGTCAACATCTTTCTACAAATAGCTCGTTTTCTTTCAAATTTTCGTTCCACATAACTTTTCTTTAGCAATTTCTTTAGCGGAAACTAAAGCATCCTTAAAAGCAACTTCTGATTGAAGAATGATACATGAGTAGATAAGATAAAACTACGGAATGAAAGTATGTTTGTGGATGTGAAAAATAAATGCCCGTTGATTAATGTAAATGGTAAATGGTTGTTATCACACGAATTAATTTAACCTTCGCTTATTTTCATGCAAATATGGGTCATCTATATACTTAATATATTTAGTCTTATATTTCTATAACTCGTAGGCTTAAAAAATGAATAGTAGAAACATAAAAGACCAAAACTTAGATTATTTAACATTTATCGGCAAATTGAGGCCTTAAATGATCAGATCTTTATAGATAACGGCAAAAAAACATGTGACTGACGTTATATATATACAAGTACCTACGAAATCCGGGGCCTTAAAAAATTGGGGGCCTAAAGCCCTTGCTTTACTTGCCTTACCCTTGAGCCACCACTAATGATAATCTGCTGCTAAAAAAAGTGACAGTATATGATAATCCAAAGTTTTTTCATTTTTTGAACGGCAATTTATTTCACACCCCATACCACTTA
>BQNB010096721.1:0-18564 GCA_026074375.1 Tanacetum coccineum | reverse complement strand
TCTCTAACTATGCCAATAGGAATCCTTTTATAGAACAAGGATAAACCCTAACAGGCTTACAAAACGCGTACATATCTTTTCCTAAACTATCTCATACATATCTCTTAAACGGTACTAACTATTTTCTACTATCGGTACTAACTAACTGATCAGTACTTAACATTTTGTACTGTCAGTACTAACTATAACTATCAGTACTAACTATTTGTACTGTCGGTACTAAGTTAGGAAAACATAAATCCTAACAATTTACCTTTTTAAAAAGTAAGTTTATCATCATTAGAAACATACCCCATTTGAGTGAGGAGTTAAAAAAATTCAGTATTAGGAAAAGAACTAATACCATCTGCATCTACTAATTGGAGATGTCTCTTAACAGATGCTTCAGTAATAGCAATTGCTTGCCCATCAACTATGATAGATAGCTGTTGTTCTTCATTATTGACTGTTTCGACAGTAGCAGTCTGCCAAAACTGTTCAATTAGAGAAGCATAGATAGTATGATTTGTAGTCAAAGCATACCTAATATGGCTACCAGCAAGAAACTCTACAATCTGATGAAGTCCTCACTCCTAGTTGACTTTTAAAGAAAAGCAACCATGTTTTGTTTATCACAGAATTCCAAGTTTGCCATTAAAGATGTGTGAGAAGAGTAAAGCTTGAATAAAGTTTTGGGTTTAGGTCAATTATGATAGGGTGAGCTAATGATAAGAGCAAGTTAGAAAAATATAGATGACACTTAAGGGTTTTGATGTGATCGACTGAATAAATAGTAATTTATCTTGAAGAAAAGCTTAAAAATTAGAGAAGTATCACAAATTATCCAATTCAGGTAACCTATAAGCGAAGTATGCGGCAAAAATATCTCAATGGTTATATTTAATTAATGATAACTAATTCCACCGCCAAACAATACTAACAGTAACCTAGCAGTATTAAGTTAACACTAGCAGTATTAACTTTGGTGTAGCAGTACTAATATTTTTGCCCATCATTTGCCTGGTAGTATTAACCTTTTCTCCAATAGTTATGCAACAACATGCATCTATTCATGACAAACACACTAAAAATAACTAGATAGACATGTGAGAATTCATGAGGATGCATATTTATGCATAACCCATGAATAGAAGTCAAAAACTGTTAACCAAATCAAAATACTACTTTTGACCCATTTCTTCCCAAAATTTAACCTTAAGTCATCCCAAAAACTGTAGTTGGAAGTATAATTTTTGTCAAACTATCAGCCATCAACGGATTTAAGAATTCTTTACCAGTTGTCGTTTGCCTTGGAATAGCCAATTCTTTCTTGTCTGTTAGACATTGTGAATTGATGACCATTTTTTATGTGGTGTATAACCAACACTGAAAAGACATCCATGATATGAGCAATATCCTTCCCTCAAACTTTTATCAGCACCACCAATACATATATACACAGCAGTACTAACTGAGCCTTAGCAGTACTAACATTTGTACCAGCAGTACAAAGTTTTACCCAGCAGTATCAACTAAGCCCAGCAGTATTAAGAGACTTGCCATCATATATATCCTTCTATACCAACTCAACCAACATATGTACACAAAGAGCCTCCCCTTAATCCATGCACTAAGGATTAAGCATACCAATGCTTGCAATCAAAAACTAAAACCTAGTCATATCAAAGGCTTTAGTAAGAAGATCTGCAACATTGTAGTCAGTGTGTATCTTGACCATCTCAATCAGTCTCTTCTCATAAGAGTCTCTAATGAAATGATGTCGAATCTCTATATGCTTTGTTTTAGAATGATAGACAGGATTCTTGACAACACAAATAGCACTCTCATTGTCAACATGAATCTTTGTCTGCATAAAATTAAATCCATAATCCAACATCTGATTTTGGATCCAAAGCACTTGACCACAGCAGTGAGAAGCAGCAATGTATTCAGCTTCAGTAGTTGAGTTAGCCACCACAGTCTGCTTTTTACACTGCCAAGAGATTAACCTTGAACCAAGAAATTGACAACCTCCTGTTGTGGATTTCCTGTCCAAGCTGGCACCTGCATAGTCACTGTCTGAAAAAGCTTCCAATATAAGAGGAGAGTCCTTAGGATACCAAAGGCCCAATTTGGGTTGACCTTTTAGGTATCTAAAGATTCTTTTTACTGCATTCAAGTGGGAAACTTTTGGCTGAACTTGAAATCTTGAGCAAGCACAAACTGAGAACATAATATCTGGTCTAGAGGATGTAAGATACATCAATGACCCAATCATTGACCTGTATAAATGAACATCAACATCCTCACCATCTTCATCCTTTGTCAAAGCCTTGTTGGTTTCCATAGGAGTACTAGCTGTCCTTAAACTAGAAAAGCCAAATTTCTTCAAGATTTCACCAACATACTTGTCCTGACTAATGAAGATCCCATCCTCTTTCTGCTTGACTTGTAAACCCAAGAAGAAAGTAAGTTCTCCCATTGAACTCATCTGAAACCTGTTGTGCATTATCTGCTCAAACTCATCACATAAAGACTTCTTAGTGGAACCAAAGATGATGTCATCTACATATACTTGAACCAGTAGAATATCACACTTGAGTCTTTTTATAAACAAAGTCTTGTCAATTTGTCACCTGTGAAATCCATTATCTAGCAGATAGGTAGAGAGTGTTTCATACCAAGCTCTAAGAGCTTGATGTAGACCATATAAGGCTTTCTCCACTTTGTAAACTTTTTCTAGAAATTCTGGATCTACAAAACCTAGAGGTTGGCAAACATATACCTCCTCTTATAATATATAGTGAAAAGCACTTTTAACATCATCTGGTACACAGAAATTCATAAATTGATGCAAAGGAAAAATAAACCTCGATGCTTCAACCCTAGCAACAAGAGCAAAAACCTCATCATAATCAATGCCTTCTTCTTGTTTATATCCTTGTGCTACCAGTCTGGCTTTGTTCCTGACAACTATACCCCTCTCATCTTTCTTATTCCTATACACCCACTTTGTACCAATAGCCTTTTTACCCCTAGGTAAGTCAACTAGAGTCCAAACCTTCTGAATCTTGAACTGAAGCAGCTCCTCTTGCATTGCTTCAACCCAACTTTCATCATCAAGGGCTTGAGATATCTTTGTGGGTTCATGTTGAGAAAGGAAACAATCAAATAAGCAGTTCTGGAAATCTTTGTGATTTGTCCTTCTCTGCTTTTGGATGTAGCTAATCATAGCATGCTCTCTAGAATTCTTCTTTGCCATGCCCCTTGTTTGTAATAGTGACTTTGGATCCCTAATAATCTGAGCTTTAGGATGAATAAAGTGTACTCTAGTTGTGGGAATAGGACTAACAACAGTGGAATGTTCCATGTTGTTGAAATTAGCCTTTGCACCCACATTTTGATCAGCATAAGGAGTATTGAGAGTTTCCAAGTCATGATCATCATAGGCATTGCCAAAAATGCCAGTACTTTGAATTTCAGCAGTATCCTCCAATTCAGGCATTAGAGGATCATGAGGAAGATTAGAAACATCAATAGGAAAAGATCCACCAAAAGGAACAAATGATGGCCCACTTGATGGTCTAACAGGACTAAAAGTCCTGGATGCACTAGTAGTTATTAACTAGCGTGCTAAAAATATTAAAACTGTTAGTACTGCTAGCTCTAGTAATCTTCTCCTGAAGAAGCTGGCTATTACACTAAGCTTCGAACTCTTTTCTAACAACATCTGATTGCTCTATAGCCTCCTTCTCTTGATCCATCATCTTATCAAAAACATTTTTCAAGGCTTGATCATACTCACTTGCTGGTTCTTGTACAGTCTTTTTACAAGCATCATCATCAATTGTATAATCCTCAGCCTTGTCATCTGAGCTCTTGTAGCTTGAAGAGATAGATGACCATAATGGGAACACAATATATTGTTGAGTAGACACATTCTCTTCTTCAGTTTGTCCAGCATCAACATTTTTCTTCAAACCTGTATTGCCATTAGTTTCTTGTGGACCTGCATTTTTGTTAGTTTGATCCCTTGCAGTAACTGGTTGATAATTCATAGAATTTGTTAAGGACTCAATATCAAAAAGCTAGTTAGGTCCTTGCCCTGCAACATTTGGTTTATTTTCAAGAAAGTTTACATGCAGATTCTCTTCAACTTTTCTGGTTTCAGAGTTAAATACCCTAAAACCCTTGCTATGAACAGAGTACCCAACTAAAAACCCTTCCTCAGCTTTCCCATCAAACTTGCCTAAAGGGTCTAGGGTATTTAGGATAGTAACATGACATCCAAAAGGTCTCATGAAACTTATGCTTGGTGCTCTACCAATAATAAGTTCATAGGGTGTCTTGTTATGAGGCTTGGTCACTAGAACCCTATTCAAGAAATAGCAAGCAGTATTAACTGTTTTAGCCCAAAATACCGTAGGTAGAAGTGAGTCTGCTAGCATAGTCCTAGCAGCCTCAATCAGGGTCCTATTCTTTCTCTCAGTAACTCTATTTTGTTGTGGAGTCCTGGCAACACTATATTCCCTTTTTATCCTTTTTTGCCCACAAAATTCATCCATTTCTTTGTTTTTGAATTCTGTCCCATTATCATACCTGATTACTTTAACCTTATGGTTTAATTAGTTTTCTACTTCTGTTATAAATTTCTTAAGAATCCCACTAGTTTCACTCTTAGTGGCTAAGAAGAAAACCCAGCTAAACCTACTAAAGTCATCAATCACTACAAGACAATAGGTCTTATGGTTGATACTCCTTACAGATGGTGGTCCAAATAAGTCCATATGCAACATCTGTAAAGGTTGGCTGATAGAGCTCACATGTTTGGTGTTACAGGAGGCTTTGTGTTGCTTTCCCTTCTGACAAGCAACACAAGTATGGTCATTTTCAAAAGTCTTTGAAGGAATACCTCTTACAAGGTTTCCCTTCACAAGTTTATTTATTGTTTTAAAATTCACATGACCCAGCCTCCTAGGAACAACATTCTTTAAATCAAAGTTGTACATATTGTTTTGCCTGGGGACTCTAAGCAGTATTTGACTTTCATCAATTAGCTTAAAGTCAGGAGACAAAACAAGACATTTAGTTTCAGTGAAAAGAACATTGTTTTTTTGTCACACATTTGTGAGACAGAGAAAAGATTAAACTTCAGTTCCTTCACAAAAAACACATCTTCAAAGTCTTTATTATTAGTTCTTATCTTACCAATACGTGTTATCTTACCACCTCTAGTACTTCCACCAAAGGTAACAAAACCTCCATTAATATCTTAATAGTCAGTAAGTAAGGCTTTGTTCCCTGTCATATGCCTGGAGCATCCACTATCAAACATTCCTTTGTACTTTAAAGCTTGTTGTGGACACCCCTACATAAAAATAAGAGAGTCAGTTTCTCTTGGGGGCCCAAGCCACTACTGACTTGATTCTGCCTTGTGGATCAACATAATTTACTCTTTTTGAGATCTATGATCCACTATTGTCTTTGGAGCCATTGTTTAAATCAGTCATTTTAGGTCTCCAAACACAACCTGCTGAGGCCTTAACAGTAGTGACCCCATTTCCCTTAACAGTACAAACTGCTAATTGCCCAGCAGTATTAACACAATTTACTTTAACAGTATTAACTTTTACTTTTGAAACCCTGGTATTAAGTACTGTTGATTTATAAAAAGTCCTTCTAATAGGTGAATGTGACTTAGGAAAAGTATTTATTTTTGATTTTGAAACATTCACACTATTTTTAGGGGGAAAAGTATTAACATACTGCTTGGCAATACTAACTGGTATTCTTCCAGACCTAGTTAAGACTGCAGTTGGAACAAATTTATTTTGATGATTTATTCTTTTAGTGTTATTCCAAATTGGTCTAACTTCCCTATGACCAGTACCCTTTCCCAAAACACATTCTTTAGGCATTCTCTTTTCATGAAAATTACAGTCTTTTATTAGATGATTGTGACTTCCACAAACAAAACAAGCTTTCTTAGTAAACCCAAAACCTAACCCTAGTTTTTGAGTCATCTTCCCATTCCAATCTTTTCTATCTACCTTAGGAGATTGAGTGACCATCCTAGGTTTTACAGCTTGTTTATCAGATTTAACAGGTTCATTCCTAGCTTTAGTAAACTTAATCTTTTTAAAACTAGGTTTGACTGTTGTTTGAGAATCCTTAGACTGAAATATATCCTCCTCATCATCACTAACCTAATCTTCAATGATAACTCCACTAGGCCTAACAGATTCAACTCTAGGCATTTCAACACTAGTATTGCTAGGTGGAGTGTTACTTGTTTCAACTTGAGACACACTAGCACTAGTCTTATTTGCTGTAGGCCTATAAACAGAATCATCTAATCCTGCAAAAGATAGGTCAGCAAGAGGAGGTATGTAGTTCCCAGTAAGAGAAGAGGGAACTGCATGATATTCATTATCCTTTTTGAACCTATCATTTGTTTGATTGTCATCTCCATCACTTGAACGACTATCAAACACACTATTAAACAATCCACTATCACTTGAATTCTTTTCATTCAATTGATCTCCATATCCTAGACCAGTTTTATCTTTAGAACTTATTTGACTATTAATCAGTTTAGTTAAGTTTTTAGAAGATGTTTCAAACTGTTCTAGTTTAGCTTTTAAATCTTCTTTTTCTTTTAAAGTTTGTTCTAACTGATTTGTAAGTCTAGTGACAGCATTACCTTTATCCTTTACTTTAAACTCTAATACTGCAATCTTTTCCTCATACACAACTTCATTTTTCTGATGAACAACTAATTGTGCCTCTACAGATTCTAGGCCTAACTGATAAGCTACAATTTCTAGATTAGCCTTACTAAGAGTTTGTCTCTGTTCATCAAACTGTTTTTGAAGTTTTTCATATGTTTTAACACAGTTTTTAGAACAAGATTTTACCTCTGTGTCAGACCCTGAAGAGTTTGAAGTGTAGGCCATGAGAGCAAACTCAGTTGGTTCATCTTGAGCTATATAACTCCAATCATATCCCAATCCATCTTGCACAATCAAAGCATTGTCCTGAACAACCAATGCATCAGAGGTCTCTACTGGTACAGTTCTTCTGGTGTTGTCCCTGCTCCTATACCCTGCATCTCCATTCCTGTTCCATTGATTTCTTGGTGCTTTACATTCCCTGGCAAAATGGCCTCTTCTATGACAGTTAAAACATTCAACCTTAGCTTTATCAAAACCTACAGGTTCTTTGCCATTGAAGATTAACTTTCTTCCAGTCTTCTTATAAAAACGCTTAACCCTCATAGAAAGCATAGCCACCTGCCATTTAATGTCCATTTCTTCCAAATTATCCTGATCAAGCTGCTCTAGGTCTTCATCATCAAGTTGTGGACCACTTGACTGATCAGCAAAGAATGAGAACATTAGATCATTAGTATATGATGATGAAGAGGCTTGTCCTTGAGAGCTATGGCCTGCTGCAGTAGAAACACCATTGGCAGTATTAACTTCATTAATACTGTTAGTGTCTTCTGCAGAAAGAAAGGCCACATTCTGTGAGTTTGAAGATGATCCAGAGGAACCTTTGATGTCAGCTTCAAACACTTTTAGGTTATTGTATAGATCATCAATATCTAATTCATCTATACCCTCTTTGTTTCTCATAATCAAAGCTATGTTGTTCCATGATGAAGGTAGAGCTCTTAGAAATTTCTGATTTGCATCTTCATTTGAAACAGCTGCACCATGAATTTCAAGTTGGCTGATAAGTTTTTGAAACCTATCATATGCTTTGTCTAGGCCTTCTGTGTCAGATATAGAAAAGTTTTCAAATTATTCCTTCAAGACATTCTTTTGCATCTTCTTAGATTCAACATTGCCACCAAATGTACTTTTGATAGCAGTCCACAAAGACTTTGCATCCTTGATTGTATGGAACCTCAGTTGATACTCATCAAGAATAGCCAAAAGCAAAATGCTTTTAGCTTTTCTTTCTTTTTGCCTTTGTAATAGTGCTTGAGCAGTCTTTGGAGGTACTTCAGTTTCAACACCATTCTCATCTTTTGTTGTTTGTACAGGTTCATCACCATTCATGATTACTTGCCACAAGCCATAATCTGTGTTTGTGAGGTACTGCTCCGTCTTCATGCTCCAAAGGGTATATTTACCCTTCTTGAGCATAGGAAGTTTTACAGTTGATATCATTTGAGGAGATTCCACCGGTGCCATTTGTGGTGCAGGTTCTTCACCAGACATCTTATATGTTAGGTAGAGTTCTAGATCTGGATGAGTTCTTCTTATTCAAAGTTTCTTAACAAGCTCTGATACCACTTGTGAGTCCCAATGAATAGATCTTCTTAGCTTGTTAAGGCTTAGTTAACTTGAATCGATTCAAACTAACTGTATGAGAAACTATGATTATGAATACTACAAGTTATGCGGAATCTAACTTGTAATACGAAGAATAACAATGTAAACAAAACTTTGAATATATTGATTGCAAATATTTTGCCTAGGTTATAGAATAGCTAACTATGAATTGATATTTCTAACTATGCCGTAGGGTTCCTTTTATACACTAAGGAAAACCCTAATGGGATTACAAAACGCGTCAAGTGATCATGCATATCTATTCCTAATATAACGCATGCATATCACTTAAGCAGTACTAACTATTATACTAACAGTACTAACTATTATACTAACAGTACTAACTATACTGGTAGTACTATTAATGTACTGGCAGTACTAACTAACTATTACAAGCAGTACTAAATGTAGAAGTTCTGAATCCCAACAATACACGTTTTTATAATCTAGATATCAGTCATTGAACACGACCCAAAATTTTGCTCAACCCTAAATCAAGTTTTAACACAAATTTAACCTAACCCATTGCATGAACATGGCCCTAATCAAGCCCTAATCACTCTAGTATCATTAAATATCATTAATATTCTGTATTTTTATGAAACCTTAGATCCATCATTGATTTTCTTACATGAATATACAAATCTAACTAAGAAGAACACACTTACCTTAATTACTAGCACCTAAACTACAACTCTTGAATGTTTCTTGGATCCAAAACTGAAAATCGACTCCTTAGGGTTTTGGGGGGCTAAGATCGTAAAGCAAAAAGGGAGAGGGAGAAGAAAATTATGAGCTAGGTTTTGTTAATACTTATCTTAATGTATCTTTATCCCCCTATATTTACAATTTGACTCTTAAACCCCTAAAACCCAACATAACCGATCGGCCACCCCCATATAATTATATTTTTATTTATTTATTTATTTATTAATTACCCTATTACTTACATTACCTTATGTTTTTATAAAAACCTAAGCTAATTTGAGTAAACCTTTTCACTTAAACGCCACCTACTAGACTTTCTAAAAATGACTTTTCATTTCACATTTTACTTTCTATTTATGGAAAGTTTACTGTAAACATCCATATTTCACTCACATGCTTCCTTTCCAATAACTTACACTTCTTATAAACGCTTTACTCTTAAACCTAAGAATTGATGTAGCAATGCATGCAACACGTCTTTCATTTCCATTATCACCACATGTGAACAAATGAAATACTTAACACCAAACTCATATGCACACAAAATAACGTAATCATTTGCCTCTAAAATGACATGCACATATGTAAACCACTTCAACATACATATAGAACACATAGCACGCAAGAAGTATAAAAAATGGACACTTAACCATTTCTAAAGGTATAAACTAACCTGCTCAAATCATGGTTGTCACATTTAATCCCCCTTCATAGGTAATTTAATACATGGATCGTGCTTCATTTTTAAAACCATTTGTTTTGGAAATTAGAGCAACATGGATCTTATATGAATTGGGGAAAACTGTAGAGGGGGGGGGGGGGGTGAATACATTTTCATTTAAAAACTTAAAATGTTTTGTATCAAATTATCGATTAAGTTGAACACAATATGAGAAGTGTGAATAATACATCTATATTCATTAGAATATGTCACAACAATATAAACATAATCACAATACTAACTTCTATCCATAACACAATCATCATTCAAACAAAATAAGCAACAACCAACACACATATAGATCTAATGCTAATATAAATGTAAGGCAATAAGGTAAATAAAGATGTAAAGCAAAAGGTTAAAGAAAGTGCAAACCGGATACGATGATTTATAGTGGTTCGGTCATGAAGCTCCTCTCCACTCTACTCCACTCCCCAAGTACCCAACTCGAGAGTTACTTCACTAGTCAACAAGCTCCCTTCTCGGCGGAGAAAACCACACAACGTTGCTTACATTATTTTTCAACACTAAGCTAGATGTCGATTTCTAATCCGAGCTAGAACCAATTTATCACAACTTTTGTATTTTAAAGACTAAAATACTAACCACACTACTTCATTACACATCACAACTTCACTTCCCTTCACAACTCCTCTTCACTTTACAAATTCACTTCACTTCACTTCACGACTTCACTTCAGTTCACAACTTCTCTTTACTTCACAACTTCACTACACTTCACCTAGACACTAACACGATCACCACGATCTATCTAAACTCTTTACGGTCATCACGATCTAACTAAACTTCCTATGATTACCACAATCTAACAACTATACACACCATGATCATCATGATCTAACTATTATACAAGTTTGGAATACATGGACTCGATCTATGCATTGTGAATGTAAGACATGTCACGAATACACTAACTAAATTACATAACTTCGTATCTTAATGATAACGAGAGTTCTTCTCTTGCACTTGGAGGAATAAGCTTGAATCACTTAGAAACAAATGCTAAAGATTAAATGATTAAAGGGTTGTAGGTGATGTATAAAATGATTTTAGACAGAAAAGAATGAGTGCAAAAGATGAGAAAACCAGTGGGGAACAGTCAAGTATTTATAGGCAAATTGGGGAGCGTTTTAGTCTGGTCGGCCACCTTAATTCATGTGCCGGCCCCCTTAAAATTAAGGGAACCGCCCTTATAATTAAGGGGACCGCCCAGACTGGGACGCTCCCTTTTTTGTCTTTTCCAGTGGAGGTGTTTTCTGGAACATTTCTAGCCGTTTTGGGTAGAAAATTTGAATTCAAATATTTATTTTGAATAAAACATTTCTTTTAATTACAAAAATGTTTTGTAAAAATTATAAAAATGTTTGTAACATTTTATAAAAAATGTGAGGTTGAATAAAAATTCCTTTGATCATAAAATAAAATAAGCATTTATTTATTCATACCTTTAGTGATTTACGCCGGGTGCAAACTTCGTAGAAGCAGACTTGAGACGTGGAGAGATGTTGTCATATGAATGCATTGATGATTTGTGATCACGAGTAACTTAAGCACTTTATGTTATGAGTTATAATTTACATGTTTGTCATCACCAAAACATGAAGAGAATGTATAGATTAAATATCATAATATTTCTACCAACAGTTATGATAGAATACTCTTCATGATCGAGTAGTTGAGCGAATTACTAAATGTTACCACATAGATTAGTTGAGTGATGTGTACCTTAAACTTTTGTTTAAAGAGATTTTCATTAGTTAAAAAGCTTAATGGGGTGTTCCTTTTTTTTCTTGTTTGAAGATAGTTTCTTTTTTCAGATTAATATTGTTGTTAGGAGAAAGAATTATTGCAACATATGCTTGTCTCTTTTTTCCAGCTGAATCACCATCTTGAAAAATCTAAATGTCCTATTTACCCTTCTTCTTAAAAATTAATATATACTTATTTGTGTTGTGAGTCAAAATCAATAACACAACATCTGTAACCCATATAATGAAATTAATTTCAGCTAAATAGTACATGTGTAACAGCTCGGAATTAAAGATCAAACAAAAACAAAAACAAATTACATTTTAGTTGCTACGAACTTCCAAAAATTCAAAATGAACAATACCCTTAGAACTTCCAAAAACCCAGGATGAACAATACCCTTAACAAATCCATTCATATCAACTGATATGTTTTTTAGACCATCAAAAATAAAGAACTCAAAGGACAAATGAACCCTAATTTTTATCTAGATTTATACACGTACAAAGATGAAGTAGTGAAGTCGACATGACAAAAATTTATGAGAGAAATCAGAGATATAGATACGATAGATAATAGGAGTAAGGTGGCATATTGGAGTGGGGATAATTGTGAAGTTATGTCGGCTGTGATGGACTAATGGGGTGGTAGGTAAGGAGAAGAAAAAGTGAATTGGTGTTTTGGGAGGATAGAAAATTATGGAGAAGTGGGAGGATAATTTAGGTATTAATGTATGGACAAATATCATAGATACAAACAACCACAATATTAGCCCCCATTTACATCTAGGATTTCTTTATGCATTAAGCAAAAACAAAACAATTTTTGTTTTCTACATGGGTTAAGCAAGTTTCCCATCTAGACTATTAAGGAAAAAAGAAACACCCTCTAAGTCGACTTGATGATAAGTAGAACCCAAATGGGGGAATATTTGATATCATAAAATAGACACACCTTTTATATAATTTATTCCCATTATATTGCTCATGATGCTTTGATTATATCTAGATATTGGTTCTCAATTGATTCGATATGAATATTAGGTTTTATGGAGCAATTCTAGAAACTGCACAGAAAATGATGCAATTTTGGAGCAAAATCGATAAAGTTTGTTTTCATCTGGAAAGGAAGGATACAATGTATTAAACTTCAATGATCTGCCGTATTAAGCTACTCCAATAGGCCAAAGTATGAAGCCCGTATCCATGATGATACACCATATTCCACTTAATGAATACGGTGAATAACGAATCTTGAATGAAGAGTTGACCATCGTATCAAAGGCATACCCATAGCTGCATCCATTCTTGATATGATGTATTGAAGGCAGATCAATGACTGATAACATCAAATAGTTAATACTTTTTAGTATCAAAATCCCTATCAAAATGCTTGTAATTTTTGTATAAATGCCTGGAAATGATACTTAATCACTTCATATTTTGTTTACAGGAAGAACACGAGCATTGGAGCAAGAGACGTGGGATTTTGACATGGAACTCAAGAAAATGAAGATGCTCAAGGCTATTTACGGTGTAACCTCTCCGCAAGAGTTACGCCATAACCATGATTAAAGAAGGAATGAGTCAGCACCATAGTTATAGTGTAACCATGACGTTACCATTACGCCGTAACATACCACGTTAAAGAAGGATGACTTATCCTAGTCATAGTTATAGCGCAACATGGACACTTTAGTTACCCCGTAACATAATTTAAGCCTGCATAATGAAAGTCCACATCAGCATGATTACGCTGTAACCTACTACATCAGTTTCCGCGTAACCAAATAGAAAGCGTAGGAACTCTTTCAGAGAGGGTTTATAATCTTTCTAGGTTATAGACAGGTCTATAGGATAGTTGGGGGTTTAATCACTGCAACTAGGATGCCCTACCTTTGGGACTTGCAAGGGATTCAGGATCGCAGGAAGTATAAAGCAGACCTCAAATGCCAATTCGGGTCGGTTGATATTAGAACGACTAATAAAATAATACTTAGACGTTGCATAGTAAATACACTTCATAACATTAGTAATGAAATAACCAGGGTAGCACGCCTTTCTCCCTGATCACTTTTATCTTATTTATTTTCCGCATTTATTTTCTTGTTAAGATTTCAAATGAATTCAAAATCATTTTCGAACGTAACACAATCAAATTAAAACAATTTAAACTTAGCTCTTAGGACGGCCTCAGATTTACCAACTCCTACACTACATACGATTGGGTTCTTTGCTCGTTAGTGCGTGTAGACATTAGTAGACGAGTTTTATAAATTTAATACTTGTAATATTATTTAATACAAATAAGGCATCAAGTTTTTGGCGCCGCTGCCGGGGAGCTAAAATTAGTTGTAATTTGATTTCTTGCATTTATTTATTTTCATACTAATTTTTAATCTTTTAGGATACATTATGGCTGAGGGAGAAATCAATAACCTCACCATGGAGCAATACCTTGCATTGAATCGAGGGAACCAGGAACCAGGCGTGGTTAAACCCGAAATTAGAGGCAATGTAAATTTCAAAATCAAGAGCCAATTTATGAGAGAATTGAGGGAAGACACCTTTTCCGGAAGCAAAAATTCCAATGCTCACGAGCATGTGGAGCGGATTTTAGACATCGTCAGTTGGTTCAACATTCTAGGAGTAATAAACGATGCAGTTATGCTACGCATTTTTCCCATCACACTACTAGAGCCGTTAAAAGGTGGGTGGAAAGACTATCCCTAGGAACCGTTGATTCCTAGGAACTCCTTAAAAAGGCCTTTATCAAAGTTAATGTCCACCATCCGAGATCACTAAGCATCTTGAAGAAATCCGTAATTTCAAGCAGGAATGAGATGAAACATTGTACCAAGACTAGGAAAGGTACAATGACATGCTTTACAAATGCATAACTCCCGACATCAGTAACCATCAGAAGGTGAACATCTTCTACAATGGGTTGGGCACTATGAACCACTAATTGCTTGACTCGTATGGGCCAATTACTGGCATGACACCAGCCCAAGCTTTAATAGCAATCCAAACGATGGCTTACCACTCTCAAAAGTGGTATGACGGTTCATCTAGCAGGAATATAAATAGCAGCAGTAACACTGAGGGAATTGTTGCCATTGTAAAGCTTGATAGCTTAGGTCGAGACATGAAAAAGCTTAAGGAGAATGTACATGCTATTCAAGTAGGATGTCAAACTTGCATGGGAGCTCATCTTGACGAGGAATGTTCTCTCAACGAGGAAGTGAAAAGTATGGAGGAAGTTAAATATGGAGAGTTTGGTAGACCCTTTCCAAACAACAATGAAAATAACAGGAGATTTAATAGGGGAGTATCATGATACGGCTCATACGACCAGCCATCATCAGGAGAGAGAAGACCAAGTCTGACCGAAATAATCAATAAATATATGGAAGAAGTGACTAAGAGACATATGGAGCAAGACGAATGGTTAAGAAAATTTTACCAAAACACTAAAACCAATCATGAAAATCATGACAAGATTATCCAAGGTCTCGAGACAAAGGTAAAAACCTTAATGAATGAAGTAGAAGGACAAACAAATGGTGGAAAGTTCGAAGAATGCAAGGCAAACTTTACTAATGATGGATCACCATTATACACGCCTTTCTATTATTCTCCCAAGGAAATTAAATACTTTTCTGCTAACTCGGGTCTCTCTGATAACTAGAAACAAGAGACCAAAAAATCAGAAAATGATGAGGCTCTAGCAACAATTGATACTATACCTAATATAAAACAGGTACCTCAAGAGGAAAAGAAAAGTATAAGCTTTTATGTTGAGCCCTACGAGCCACCGATCCCATTTCCTAGACGACTAGTGCATCACGCAGAAGAAGCATTAGTTCACAAAACTATGGAGAGCCTGAAAAAAATTAGGATAAATTGTCATCTCTTAAAGAAATTAGGCAAACAGACAACTACGCAAAACACATGAAGGACTTAGTAGCAAACAAACCAAAGACTGAAGAGGATGATGAAATTTAGATGAACCATAGGTGCTCTGCTCTGCTTCCAAATCAACTACCACCTAAGGAACATGATCTTGGAAGTTCATTCTCCCTTGTTCCATCAGAATATTAGATTTTAATAACGCTTTAGAAAATTTAGGAGCTAGCATTAACGTTATGCCCTTTTCTATCATTTAGGCATGGGAAAACTTGAACTGATTAACATGGTGATCGAAATGGCTGATAACACAAAGTGCACTCCTAAAGGAATAGTAAAAAACTTACTAGTAAAAATCGATAAATTCATTTTTCTAGTTGATTTTGTCGTTCTTGACATGGTTGAGGACTTTAGGATGCCCATCATTCTAGGAAGACTCTTGCTAGCCACAACCCATGCTAAGGTAGATATCTTTAGGAAGTCAATTTCTCTAGAAGTAGGAAGCAAAAAAGTTATATTCAAAATGAGAAGTAGCTTTACTACCATAATTTTTGAATATGTTCGTGCAATAAGAAGCGAAATTAGCACAGGGGATGATAATTTGATGAATATTCATTATGATTTATTCTTTTACGAATATGAGTCCTGCGAATTTAACCACTTATTGGCTATTATAACAACCCATAATTTTCCACAATATTATTTTAAGGTAATATTCCACTTATTGTATTTAATACAACCATTTTCACGGATATTTTTTTTATATCAAGGTATTTGATATACCATTAAATTATGTAATGTAACTTACATTTCCAAATAAACGATCTCACACACCTACCAATACCAACTCCATTAATGTTTATGTCAAGTAAACATTGTAATATGTCAAGTAATACGTTCTAATATCCATTTTACCATATATGTTATTTATTTAACATACCATCCAAAACGTTTAACATAAAAAGGGTTTTACACGTTAAAGTTTATACCTAAACCCTAACCACATGTATTTTACAATTAATCCAAATATACTAACCAATAAGGTATACGTATAAGTTAACTATGCATAAGATTTAAACCGTTTCCCACCAAATTCTTATAAGCCATTTTTACCATCCTTTAAGCATAAGTTACAACTCTTCCAAGCACCACATTTGAATTATTTCTTCCCTCCACTCCACCTCATGATTGTACAAACCAAACAAAACCCTAACTGAAGCCCTAACTAGTTAAACTAGCTATTAAACCAGCTAAGATCAAGATTGATTTTCTCCACCATGACTGACCACCTTGTCATCACCCTTTCACCATCAAGTTGACACCTCACTACCACTTTGTCACCTCCTTGGTTATTCAAACCCCTCCTACCACCTTACACCTCTTTAAGCTAGAACACTAGCTTCCATTAGTCACTACATCACCATACACCTTTCTAAGCTAAAAACCTAGCTTCCATTAGTCATTACACCTTAATAAGGATGCAAGACTTAGCAATCTTGACTTCGTTGCCCTATAAATACTCGAACCACACACACATTCCCACAACATACAATTTTATCAAACACTTTCACTTGTTCTTGACCTATTTCGAGCCAAATAAGAGAAAGGAAGGAGTATAAGTGTGGTATATCATATATCATAACACGGGGTCGATTCTTGGACTTGGCTAGTTTCTAGAGAGAGAAACACATGAGAGAGATTTTCTAGTAAGAGAAAATGTGTTTAATAAGTAAAGTGAAAAATGACTAGCTCACCTCTTCCAAAGTTGGAAGAGGCTAACACTTAGACTGATTTTTCAAATCAACTTTCTCTTTATTTGCTAACTGTTTCATTACAGGATAACTTAAAGATGGAGATGGAGATGGAAATTCCTAGTACTTGAGATGTCAAGTGAATAACCAAATGCTCAGACACGACCTACACTTGTTATGAAGTTATGAAAGAGCTCATAAAGGTGTCAAATCTTCCGCAAACTCTAATATCGTGTAGTTCTTCACAAGTGCACAAGATAGCGATCCATTACAAGATGATGTAAGATTATGTTTGGGTGATGATCTTAAGAAAGCTCAAGATCACTATCTAAGATAAGTCAAAGATGAATCAAAAGATCACTACCCTAAAAGTACAAGATATCAAATATCTACGAGCTAAAGACTGAAGTGATTAAGTTTAGTATTTTCAGGGGTGACCTCCCTTAAGGGGAGATTGTTAGATATTAGAAAAATAACTAGCTCACCTCTTCTAAAGTTGGAAGAGGCTTATATAGTTCTTACATTATACTGGGTATTAGTACCCGGTTTAATACCGAAAATCATACTATTAACTATTAAACTACGAGCTATAATAAACAGTAAAATACACGGGGTGACCGAGTCTTTTTCTAATATCTAACAATCTCCCCCTAAGGGAGGTCACCCCTGAAAATACTAAACTTAATCACTTCAGTCTTTAGCTCGTAGACATTTGATATCTTGTACATTTGGGGTAGTGATCTTTTGATTAATCTTTGACTTGTCTTTGATTGTGATCTTGAGCTTTCTTGAGATCATCACCCAAACATAATCTTACATCATCTTGTAATGGATCTCCATCTTGTGCATCTGTGAAGAAAATACACGATATCAGAGTTTGCGGAAAGGTCTTTCATAACTTCATAACAAGTGCAGGTCGTGTCTGAGCATTCGGTTATTCACTTGATATCTCTGGTACTGGGTATTTCCATCTCCATCTCCATCTTTAAATTATCTTGTAATGAAACAATTAGCAATAAAGAGAAAATTGATTTGGAAAATCAGTCTAAGTGATTCTTATGAAAATATTTTGTGACACTTCGAGAGTTTTGACTGTTTGTCAAATGATTAATAACCGTCAATTCTTAAACTAGAACAAGTTTGATTCACTCAGAATCACACCATCGTTTCTTTCCAATTGACACAAGTTTGATTCTTGTAGAATCGCACAAGTCACCTACCAAGAGCTTGTTTGGTGTTGGCTCTAGCAGGATTTCCATCTTCATTGTGAAAAACCTTCATTTCACTCGGATCTTCTGGCAATATCACAAGGATAATGCGTAGGACTCTTAGGATATACTTGTTTCCATAGTGTGTAAAAGACAAAAGAATTGGCAATGTGTCGC
>BQNB010096720.1:14920-25554 GCA_026074375.1 Tanacetum coccineum | reverse complement strand
AACGAGAAGAATCAAAAAATCCAGAAGAGCAAATATTTTTGTCTTTTTTGTTTTTAAATTTCTACTTATACTAAAAACAAAAAAAAATATTTTTTACTTTTTATGTTAAATTTTTTTTTTTATTATATATTTTTGATTTTCTTAAAAGCGTAACTTTCGAAGACGAAAGGTTCTCCAAATCACGATTGACAAATTGCAAACGAAGGAATCTTAATCACAAATCCCCGGCAGCGGCGCCAAAAATTTGATTAGTAGTAATCTATACACGTATTAATAAAATATAAAATAATAGAAAATTAGCAAACTACCCTTGAGGACAAAGGAAGAAAGGAAAATTCTCACAATTATATATAATAATACGTATATTTACTGGTAAGTGATTACCGGGTCGTATTCCTCGAAGATTTATGAAATTAAGACCACGTTTGTTGTTTGGACAACGATTTGAATTGGTTTCAAAGATTTTTGAATTGATTATCTAATTCTACAATTAAAAGCAATTAAAACTAACAATTAAAAACAATCAAGCACTAAAGCAATTAAACAATTTAACTAATACGAGAATTAAACAAACGCGACAATTAAAATCCTAAATTATTTTAAAAATAAATCCTAAAAATTATTTTTCTACTTTTTCTAACTCTAAATGACTAATTATTAATGAAAAACTAAGGAAATTCTAAAACGAGAGCAATTTAGACTAAAAACGAAGAAAAACGAGAACGGATTTGAAAACCCGTTCTTTAAAAAAGTGAAATTACAAAATTTTAACCCTACAAATGAAATTTTATTTTTTTTAGATGCAAAATGATAAAAGAAAATTTTAAAAAAAAGAAAAATATTTTTCTATTTTTTAAAGATTTTAAAGAAAATAAATGATTAAAAATACTAGATTATTCCTAAAAATTCCTAGAAAATTACTAAAAGTGTAAAATTAAATGCTGGATTTAATAAAAATGCAAGCTGAAAATTAGCTGAAAGAATAAGCCCTGAAAAGCCAGAAACTAGCTACGGCTTATTTAAGAAATAAGAACTAAAAGAAAGGTTAAAAGGAATTTGGTTGAAAGTAATGTTGGATGAGCTATTGTAGCACAGTTGGTAACGAGTGTGTGTGTTGTGTCGTTCACTTCCAAGAGGTCAGGGGTTCGAGCCCTGGCCTCAACATTTTTTTTTTTGAAAACTCAAAACCAAAAAGTTGTAAAACACACTTTTTTGAACAACTTTAACAAAACACATTATAGCTGAAACTCAATAATAAGCTTTATAAAAGCTTAAACATAATGGTACATCAGAAGGTATGCTTATTTGACTCAAAATCTTATTTCCACTTAAACAGGTACAAAAAGCTCAAATTAAGACCAAATTAGAAACCAAGAGCTGATTATGAAACCTTAAGATGTGTATTAACTAGATTCATTAACCTCAAATACTGATTTAATAACTAAGACTTCTAAATTTGCTTATGAACTTTGACCATTTTTAAGAACAACTTTCATACTTAGCAAAACCTAATTAGCACTACAAGTACTAAGTGATTTTGACCAAACTTTGCACACTCGACTAGACAAAACTTTGAACAGACTTAAAATTCATTATATGACTTAAAATGAACTCCAAGTAGCACTCATTCATCCTATTATTAAATAAGCTAAGACTAAGCTGCTTGACAGCTTATATAAACATAGACTACACAAAACACTCTAGGATTCATCCAAACTTCTTCAAACTTGCTTTAACTTGATTAAAACTTGTACTAACAATGAACTATGATGATTTGAAATCCAGATCAGGACCTTAAACACACTTGACAACTTATAATCCCCAAAACAAAGCTTAACCCAAACACTCCTTATAGAGCTTACACCACAATTTTAAACATCAAACTAGCAAAACATATCATAAACTTGAATGACCAGACCTTAAATATCAATTATATCAACAATTTGATAAATCTAAACACTCAAATCTACAATTAACAATTAGGAATTACTATGCTAGATATTTTTGGATTTTGAGAGTTTTTTAGACAAAATATAAAAATCTATGATCTAAACTACAAGTTATGAAAACAAATGATCAAATTAAACTAATAAACTATAATAGACTAAATTAGCACCAAATAAGCTAATAATAAGCTACAAATAAGCAGATTCAATATTAAGCTAAAACTTGAAGGAAAATTGAACTTACAATGAGCCTTTGCAAAAACAAGGCTAATAATGCTCTAGGAGCTACTCAAAAGCTCTTAGCTTATCAAAATGATAAGCTAGTAAAGTCCTATGAACTCTTCCATTGCTAGTTCATCATCCAAAAAGAAAAATCCATCCATAGCATAGGTATTAACTGATTTTAAGTATATAAGTAGATTAATGTTTGAATTTGAGCTCAATCTAAGCTTAGAGACTTAGATGAGCTTGAGATGAGCTTATTAGAAGCTTATGTAACATAAGAGAACATGATTGAGTGAACTAAAATAAGGAAATGAACACAATATTATTGGATTTTTATTTATTTATGAAATTGAAAGAGTACAAGTGCTTAATTAAGTAAAAACTAGAAATGGAAATGGAAAATTACAATTGAGAAAGAAATTTGACATAAATTCGATACTAAAAATCTACACACCAAACTAAAGAAATGAGGGACTATTTATAGGAGATGAGGAGGAGGTCTTGGATGAGGAGTGAGTCACTAAGTCTCTTGTGAACCCTTGGATTGTTGCTTGATCTCCAAACAATGATTTCAACCCTTGGATCAATCATTCTTCACACGGATCGGGTATTAACCACTCTTGTGATGCCACGTGGCCATGTGGAGGAGCGTTTTGATGTGGGTTTTGTTGTAACAGACTGAGTTAAGTCTTTTGATCATGGTTAATTGCTTGGGGTTGGTTAATTTGGGCGCGGGTTCAAATTGGGGACGAATTGTGAATAGGAAATTTGGGCGGGAAAAGTAGTTTGGGTTAGTTGGGAGGTAGTTGTGTATAAAAGAGTATGTTGACTGGTTTTAATTATGGTTTGACCCTGGGTTTGGTTATTGGGCTGGTCGGGCCATGGTTATATATGTGGATTGGGCTAGTGTTTGTTTTGGTTTGTTAAATGTTTAGGTAAAAATAGTTAACACTAGTTAACTAGAAAGTAACATCCGTTAACTCTTGGACTGATTTTGCAAATGAAGTTTTAGGTAAGGGTAATTTGGGGATTTCACTATTTAGGGTTTTAGTGATTTTTGTGATAATATGTTTTAACAATAAGGGCTTTTGTGGGATTTTGAAGGTTTTGTCCTTTTGTGTTGACCATAGCTTTGACCAAGAGTTGACTTTTGTTGACTTGACGACCTTTTGATAGAAAACTCCTGCCTCTTGTGCTCTTGATCCGTTCCTGTGTCCGTGTTTGTCCGGTTTTGACCGTTTTCTTGTGATATTTGCAATATCCATACCTACACATCCATAAACAACAAAATACACAAATACAAGCATATTTTTGGACATTTTGATCATTTTAAAGGCCATTTTGATGCACAAATGATATGTGATTTCTCACATATCAATGAGCCTAAATATGAAATTAAAAGACAATTTAAAGAACTAAATGGAGTCTAGCAATACTAATTCGTGTCGAAATCACTTAAATACTCGTAAAACTCAACCGTAAAATTTTCCCCAAAGTTAATTAGCATTTTTATTCATTTTAAAAATACTTTTCCATTAACCTAGAGTATTTACACGACATATTTTTTACTTTACACCTTTCAAAACTCATTTGGACATTAACGGATGTGTCAGACTTGTTTTTCGTCATTTCTCAAAATTCACGGGTCGAACCACCCGGAATACGAATAACACAATATTACCTTCCAAAAGGGATTATTAATCACAATAAACCTCAAATCATCACATATCTCATAAAATCACCATCGTCAACATGGTACAAAATCTGAATAAACTGACAAGAGTCAAATAGTGAAAGGACTATTAATGAAATATTCAGAACATAAAAAGGGCAAAGGTTACAAGACTGGATCAACATTTGTTGCGTTCATACATTTCATTGCTCAAAACAAAAATATGCCCGTTTGTTTCTCAACACAACTAAGGCAGAGCATTACATACAATTTACTATTCTTGACTCATATTGGGAAGTTAAAAGCTACCTGCAGAGAAGGGTATTTCTTTGAAACATCCACCCATGTGTTGTGTCCCTCACAAAGCTCCTTCACCACTGTTCCCACTTCCTCCACACTCATAAACTTTTTTTGGCTCGCCTTATGATTACCGTTTACAAAAAAATATATAAAGATAAATAAATTATAAAGATACGAAATTATTTGTTGAATGAATTACAAAGGAAAAAAAGTGGAATGCACCTATAAAGCTCAAGAGGAAAAAAAGAATATGTGCAAAAGAAAAAGAGAACAATACGCAGCATTATGTAGTTTACAACAGTTATGGGGTTTTTGGATTACGCAATTAAGGTAGAAGATGTTTTCAAATTACTGTTAAGAAATGTCAAAGTGCATACGTGGTAGTTCTGTGGGTCTGACTTCCAAGGAATCGATTCCTTTTCTTTTCTTGTTTAATATTCTACACACATGAAAAATGAACATAAGTTAACAGAAAATATAACAAAAAATATATGAACATACACCGGCGTATGCTTGAACATTCATGTGTTTCTCACATCGCACAGCTCTGAAAAACACAGGTCCCGTCACATAGAAATGGAATAAGATTGTCAATTAACTCGAGGATAAATAGAAGAAAAACTAAATAGCTAGCATGTTTCTGACAGCCTTTCTAAAAGCCTAAATAGACGACAATTTTTATGGAAATATATTTTTCATGCATATGCAGAATAGAACCTCATCTTCGCTCTCTTTTTCTATGGACCTGTAGGACTCCATGCTATTCCCATCCACCTGTTCTCTTTTCCCAAGAGGTCGGTCCATATCGTCATGTTAATTAGATTCAATTTTGCTTAACCTGTAAATACAAATGGTATTATAATTAAAAGACAAAAATTATATTAAAGGTCCATACATGAAAAGTGATATTTTGGGTCAAGTTCCTTCCATTTCATGTCTCGATCTTCGTAATTGGTCTTCTCTAAAGCATGTGCAATTGTTCCCTGAAAGTTCACAAAAACGTATTATCAGTTGTCTGATAATTTATTCATAGAGATTTTCTAGGATTGAGCTATTTTTGTACGATGGACATAGAAGATACCAATGTAGTTCCAAGTTTGTTAGCCATAAGAGATGCTACCAATTTTCCATCTGTATAGTTTTCACTTGCATCCTATTAAATAATCATAATTCAAACAACGATTACAATTAAATCTAACCTGAGTGCAAAGATGAAATAGAAAGTACTGAGAATTCCCAGCAATTTCCTTAATTTTCATCTTGACATGACAAATATATACGATCAAAAGTTAATATTATAACACACTATAGGTAGGTAGTTTTAACTGAATTAAAATAAGGTAAATAATATGAATAATAGAAAAAGGTAACTTTTCTGGTTTGTACCAATGAATAATCTTTTCACGATCTAGGGACGATGAAGAACCCTTACTGGTGTTCTCTGTAAAACTTTCTGCCAAAACCAACAGAGAGTAAATGTTATAAAAATAACTCTATAGCTGAAAAGAAGGGCAAACCCAGATTGCATAAACTTTATGATCCAAGATTTTAATCTTTGAACAACAACATTCTAAGAGCAAAGAATGTGTTAGCTGATAGCATAATTCAATACTTTGCATGATTCATACATATATAATAACTAAAATCGGTAATTTAAAAGAAGATTGCTTCCTCAATGCTGCCGTCATCAATCTCGATATTAAAGGAGAGCATGAAATCATCAAGTAAATTTTCCAATTCATCCACATACAATGCCTCTAAAAATTAGCCAAGAAAACTATTATAATAAAAGAGATACACACACAGACTGATTCTCACAAGCTTAATATGTTAGGGATTTAGATTAGGGTTTTTGATTGATTGATATTGGGATTTTAGATCTAACAACCTCACAGCAATCAATACATTTGTGAAGATACAAAACATTGTTATTAGGATGATATTAGGGTTTTATGAAGATATTAAATATATTTTCTAAATTTAACTTATATACAGTAATATTTTGAAAAGCATAACATATTTGTTTTTTAGTGTATATCACAACTTATAGCTTGCTCCATTGGTTGAGGTGCTTGTTGCTGAATTATCAGACCCAAGTTCGAATCTTGCGATGGACATAATTTTTATAAAAAAATCCGAAATTTCTAGTTATATAAAAAAACGAATTTTATTTAAAAAACATCTTTTATATAATGTATGACATAATTACAAATTTTACCTAAAATAAATAAATTGTGATGACATGGCGTTATGACGTGGCATAAAATTGTCAAATGTCTCATGTTATATATAATGGTAAAGTGTAAATTTATTATATATATATATATTATATCACTTATTATATGTTTTATAGTCCGGTTATTTCATCTATATATATTATTGAATATATATATATATATATATATATATATATATATACTGTTAAATTAGAGATTTGTTAAAGCTTAGTTATCACATACTGGTTATGTTTTGGCAACTGCAAGTTTGATGAAGTTATTGTGATTTTCTATCATGTTTATATAAGAAGAATTTGATGCTGTTTAAGTAGAGTTGTGGATGATATGTCAAATAAATGGTATCTTACATTTGTTCTACCTTTAACGTAATAGAGTCATAAAAGCTCATTCTAGTTCAGGGGAACTATAAGCCTTTTTGCTAATTTTTTTTATAAAGTTCAGTTTATATTGTTCGTGTACACATGTATATTATGTGAAAGATATAATCTCTTTAGTGAACTTAGCCGAATACATCTTAAGCTATGAGTAACTTCGCACATGTCCAAGTATCATAAGATGAAACATGGAATTGCATCAATGAGATTACGATTTTCTTGAACGGGAATAATAAAACCTTGAAATGAAAAATCATGCATTAGCTAAATATGTAGTCGTTGCTATCACAACTACTTTTGCTCTTAATTACTTTGATTACCAGTTTTTTTTATCTTAATAGTTCACTGATTTAAATAATTTCAAGAATGTCATCTTCAACAACTCTTTAACAATTTGTGCTTTTTTCGGTATATACATGTTTTAAAACATTTTTGACATTGGTTTATATCACTGCAAATCTTATAAGGATACAAACCAAAAAACAAATCTAAGTTAATAAAGGAGTTCAAGAACACTTGACATAGTATGGTATGATGGTAATAGTAAAAAATCCGCGTTTATAAATGTGAAAGAAGATAGAGACAAAAGTGTTGTTAGAGGGCCCAATACGACCCCTTTTGACCCATTTATGTTATTTGCGCTAATTTAACACTATGTATTTTGACATTGATTAAAAAGTTTACATGTGTGTGATCAACCAATCTGGAACAAGTTGCATGTCTGAGTTGTTGGTTAACAATATTGAAATATTTGCTTCAAATGTGTTTATGTTAAGTTTAAGATGGACAATCAATACAAAGTATTAGTATAACATGGTTGTTTAATAAGTTCACTATCATAAAGGGGCCATTGTTTTATTAACATCACAACATAGCAATGGATACTCTCTAATTTCTAATAATTTTTGTACAATAAATTACTACCTCCGTCCTAAATAAGTGTTCAGTTTGACTTTTCAGAGTCAAACTGGTTCAACTTTGACCTTACCTATTTTTGTGTGTGTTATATAATACTTGATGCAAAATATATAAATGAATTGGATTTTAAGTTTATTTTTCATTGGTATGATTTTTATCTAGTATTATATAACAGAAAAGATATTTAAGGTCAAAGTTGAACCCGTTTGACTTGAAAAGTCAAACTGGACACTTATTTTAGGACGGAGCAGTATCTCTTTTGCATGTGAAAAATATTTTCAAGGTGTTATTGAAACACCCCTTTTACATACTCAAAATTTGACCAAAAATTAAAAATTTTGCGAAAACGCTTGACCAGGAATGACCTTGTAACATTCCTCATTATACTTTTTAAAATACATTACAATTAGACCCTTGAATGTTTCATTATCATAAACTATACTTCATAAGCTTTCCAATGATATAAGGAACTCGTTCTAACTCCTTACGGTTCAAAAGTTACGTCAAAAACAAAATCCGGAAAAGATCAGCCCCAGCCCAGCCGAGCGGCTGGAGGCCCGCTGGTGGCCAGCCAGGCAGCTGGAAGGCCCAGCCGGACGGCTTCCTACTCCCTGAAACATACCAAACTCATTTTTGACACTTTGACACGAAAAACTAACTTCTCGAACTCGATATAAGATGAAACTTTCCAGAATTCTCTAAAAATACATAATACAACTTTGTCCTGAACATTTATGGTCTAATTGACCCAAAACATATAGTTTACGGGATTTACCAAACACCCCGTTTTGACCCTTTTACATTCTCTATTGACCCATTTACCTTCATTCATTTACAAGACCTTTATAAAAGACATTGACACTTGACCTTAAACATTTACAAACCATTAAGACACTTTGGGTTCAACTTCTATTTGAGCTTGGCATCTACCTTAACTACTTGTCTATCATCCACAAGTACTTTCAAACCTATACCTATATCCACGCATTACTTTCTTTGCATTGAACCTACAAAACATTAAACATCTAAACCGTAAGCACGAGGCTTAGTAAGTAAACGACAATAACATGACATTATACTTCATTCACCACATAAGCATCCTTCTCATTCATCATTAGTCCATAAGACTACATTCATAAAAATTATCACATTACACATTAAACACATTACATCATAACATTCAAATCATTACATACCTTAAATAGGTCAAATTAGACTTAATCACCACCTTGGTTAGTTATGCCAAACTAAGCTCTATCTATTCTTAATCCAAGCTTTCTAACCAACATTTCATAAACCTCAAACACATCATTCACATAACACATATATGATAAATTCATATAATAACACATTATAACCGGGTTACTTACCTTGAGTCCAAGCTAATAAAATAGGCCTCATCACCATTATCTTCCATCCTTGCTATCCTTCCTAAACCACAATTATACATATTAAAGAGACTTCCTAATATGGGTTTATACAACCCATAACTTACCTAATATCATTCCTTTATTATCGTATGATCATATCTTGATCATATGATGTAAAACCCAATTTCTTTATGCTTAATCTTCAATTAATCTTAACCCTTATTAATAAACATCTTAATTCTTGCTTCAGACTATCAATTACCCAAAACACCCCAATTTGGGTTACATGAACCCTAACCCTTTATTCTTCAATTAACTCAATTAGAGTTACTTACCTTGTAGAATCATTAGTAGTAACTAAACCCTTGAATTAGAACCTTAAACCTTCTTCAATTGATTATTAGCAAAACCCTTGTCTTCCCTCCTTCTTGTTCTTCACGACACATACACACCACACTACACTTCTCTAGAAATTTATGGAACTCGAGGGAATTATAAAGATATATATTAGGTACTACTTTGGCCAATTAACACAATTAGTCCTGTAACAACCTGAGTTTCAGGTCAACGTCTATCCCTAGCTAAGATAGTTATTTTAGTTACGTAAATAGTTATAGTTGTCTATATTATATGAGGTTTGATAGAAATTTCCTTTGATATGGTAATTTCAATCCGTGATTGAGTTTCTATTTGTTTTTAGCATTTTAAAAAAAAGTCAGAAAAAGGTTATATTATTGCTCCGAGAGCGTGGTTATGTTATTTTTGTGTTTTTCGTCGTTTCCCCGAGTTTTTGTAAAAACCGTGTTCAAAGGTCGTGTTTTACGAGGTTTAACTATTATTAAACGTTTTAAAGTAAAATTAGTGGGACGGATTTAAAATATTTACAAACGTGGTGTGACCCGAGTATTTGGTCGAGTTTAAGTAAATGAAATAACACATTGGACTAGTTTTAAGAGGACTAAATGAAAGGAAGGACTAAAATTGCCAAATTGCCAAAGTTACTTTCTATAAAAAGGGTGCTAATGCTTCCATTTAACACTTTAGCCAAAAATTGTTTTCTCTTGTCCTCCTCCTCCTCTTGTCCGTTCAAACCACCACCATAATTTCATTGTCAAAAATTATTTACTTACATGCATTACAATCAAGCTATACCATATTAATCCTTGTTCAATCCTCTACATTTCCCACTAAGAAAATATCACATGCACTAAGTTTTCAAGAAGTTAGAAATTCAAGTGTGTTCTTGGGGTTTTGATCTAAAAGGAAGGTTTACTAGTGTTAGATAAGTGTTATTAGCTAGTTGGTTTTGTTGAAAAAGCTTTGGTTTTGGTCTTGGGTTTGTGTCGGATTTCAAAAGGAAGGGGGAAACAAAAATTAAGCTTTGTTCTAGCTTTGTGAGTCTTGGTATGTGTTTAATTACACACACCTTTTACCTTTAAAAACAAGTTAAAATATCCAAAAACGGACTTAAAATGCCAAATATATGCTTGGTTTGCTAACTGTGTTGTGCAGGAACGGATATCTATGAAAAGGACGAAAAATGAAGCCAAAACGACAAAACCGGACACGGAACAGAAAAGCATGGAAAAGAC
>BQNB010096719.1:1119-22369 GCA_026074375.1 Tanacetum coccineum | reverse complement strand
TTCCATATCTGTCTAGACTTAATGACCAAAAGATCCGCAAAAAAGCTAACAATCAAATTGAGAAATTTTACCAAATCTTTTAAGATTTGCATTTCGACATTAGCTTCGCAGATGCTTTGATTTTTATGCCTAAATTTGCCTCGTCACTTAAGAGTCTGATTAGTAACAAAGAAAAACTGTTTGAATTGGCAAGAACTCCGTTGAATGAGCATTGCTCGGCGGTTCTCCTCAAAAAGTTACCCGAAAAACTTGGAGACCCCGGCAAATTTCTCATACCGTGTGATTTTCCTTGAATGGATGAGTGCTTAGCCTTGGCCTATCTTGGCGCTAGCATAAATCTCATGCCATTATCCGTGTGGAGAAAAATTTCTCTTCCGGAACTTACTCCGACTTGCATGACTCTCGAACTTGCGAACCGTTCGATCTCCCAACCGATCGGTATCGCCGAAGTTGTCTCTGTAAAAGTAAGAAAGTTCCAATTCCCGACTGACTTTGTAGTCGTAGACTTTGATGCCGATACTCGAGTTCCCCTAATTCTTGGGAGATCCTTCTTAAAGACCGGACGTTCTTTAATTGATGTTTACGAAGGAGAATTAACTCTTCGTGTTGGAAAAGAAGCCGTAACATTCAATCTTGATCAAACTTCGAGATACTCCTCT
Organism: Tanacetum coccineum; assembly: GCA_026074375.1. NCBI lineage: Eukaryota > Viridiplantae > Streptophyta > Magnoliopsida > Asterales > Asteraceae > Tanacetum > Tanacetum coccineum. Next base: position 21,710 of record BQNB010096719.1, on the reverse strand, counting down.
AATTATGATGATATGACGGCGAACCGAATCAATGTCATTGATATGGCTTGTGAGGAGTATTCTTAAGAAGTTCTCGGTTTCTTCGATGTGATCGCGAGTGGCAATCCCACTCCTTATTATGACCCGATCGTTTCTACCTCTTCTCCGACCCTCACTCCCTTCGGGGATAGTGATTTTCTTCTCGAGGAAGTGAACGCTTTCCTTGCTCTTGAAGATGATCCAACTTCACCGAAAGTTTATCACTCTTATTACGACCCGGAGGGGGACATTCTTCTTCTTGAAGCATTTCTTAATGATGATCCATCATTACCTCCTCCCACTCAAGGAAATTATTTGCCTGAAATTTAAAAAGAACTTAAAGTTTGTGAAGCTAAAAATGATAAATCTTCAATTGATGAACCTCCTGAGGTCGAACTCAAGGACTTACCTCCTCATCTTGAGTACGCATTTTTGGAAGGTGACGACAAGTTGCCCGTTATAATTGCTAAAGACTTGAGTGTCAAGGAAAAAGCCGCTCTCATAAAGGTTTTGAAGTCACACAAGCGAGCCATCTCTTGGAAACTCTCCGACATTAAGGGTATTAACCCAAAATTTTATACTCACAATATTCTTATAGAAGAGGACTACAAAACGGCGGTCCAACACCAAAGACGGGTGAATCCGAAAATCCACGATGTCATCAAAAAGGAGGTTGAAAAACTTCTTGACGCCGGATTAATTTACCCGATCTCGGATAGTCCTTGGGTGAGCCCCGTACATTGCGTACCGAAAAAAGGTGGCTTTACCGTTGTTGAAAATGATGAAAACGAGTTAATTCCTACTCGATTGGTTACGGGATGGCGTGTATGCATTGACTACCGAAAGTTAAATGAAGCCACCCGTAAAGACCACTTTCCACTACCGTTTATGGACCAAATGCTCGAGAGACTAGCGGGAAACGAATACTATTGTTTTCTTAATTATTTCTCGGGTTACGTTCAAATTCCCATCGACCCTCATGATCAAGAAAAGACCACATTCACGTGTCCTTATGGAACGTTCGCCTACCGTCGCATGCCTTTCGGCTTATGCAATGCACCGGGCACGTTCCAAAGGTGTATGATGGCTATCTTTCATGATATGATCGAAAAAATGATGGAAGTCTTTATGGATGACTTCTCGGTCTTTGGGAATTCATTCGGAAACTACCTCTCTCGTTTGGACAAGATGCTCAAAAGGTGTGAAGACACCAATCTTTGTCTAAATTAGGAAAAGAGTCATTTTATGGTTAAGGAAGGCATTGTTCTTGGCCATAAGATTTCCAAAAATGGGATTGAGGTCGATAAAGCCAAAGTAGATCATCCCACCACTATCAATGGTGTTTGGAGTTTTCTCGGTTATGCCGGTTTCTACCGACGGTTTATTAAGGATTTTTCCAAAATTTCCCGACCGATGACTCATCTTCTTGAGAAAAATACTCCGTTCATCTTCTCCAATGAATGTATTCAAGCTTTTGAAACGTTAAAGAAAAAACTTACCGAAGCTCCAATATTGATTGCCCCTGACTGGGACCTACCCTTTGAGCTTATGTGCGATGCAAGCGACTTTGCCATATGTGCAGTCTTGGGGTAACGTCATGAAAAACACTTTAGGCCTATACACTATGCTAGTAAAACAATGAACGAGGCGGAATCGCATTACACTACGACGGAGAAAGAAATGTTAGCCGTGGTGTATGCCTTCAAAAAATTCTAGCCGTGGTGTAATGCCATTGAAAAAATTCCGGACTTACTTCCCATCTTGAACAAAAGCATAGTGTATACGGATCACTCCGCCCTTAAATATCTATTTGCTAAAAAAGATTCCAAGGCGAGATTGCTCCGGTGGGTTCTCCTCCTTCAAGAGTTTAAATTCAAAGTAATTGACACAAAAGGAGCCGAGAATCTCGCGGCCGATCATCTTTCCCGATTAGAAAATCCTTATGAAAATGTGCTCGTGCTCGACCGGAAAGGCGATAATGAAAAGTTTACCCCTCGATACACTTAATATGTGACTCAAGTACCCCGGGTTTGCCCGATTTTGGCAATTTACCAACGCGGGAATTTTCAATATTAAAGGGATGTCGTCCAACAAAGAAACAAGTTTTCAAGGATGTTTAAACACGACTTTAGGAAGACCCCTATTTGTTCAAAATAATGTAACGGAATCAAGTGATTGGTAGTGGTGTTGGCAGGCCTAGAAGCTATTGATAACCTGAAGCTGTGCCATAGTGGACCACCGGAGGGACATTACGGTGCAACTACTACCGCTAAAAAAGTTTTTGACACGAGGATTTTAATGCCCACAATTAACGCGATGCCCATGACTTGTCACGCCATATGACACCTTATCAGCTTCAAGGAAAAATTTCGCACACGTGATGAAATGCCTCAAAATTCCATCAAAGTTTGCGAAAAATTTGACGTAGTGGCATCATTTTCATGGGGCTGTATACCGTCATCACGAGGAACAAATAATAACTCGTGGGGCCGTCGACGACTTGTCAAAATGGGTTGAAGCGAAAGCGCATCTTCCACCAATGACGCCCGGTGTTGTTTGCAAATTCTTAAATCTCTCTACGCCCGATTCGGTCCCCTCGTGCTATCATAATTGATCGGTGAACCATTTTTTGCAATGACCAGTTTTGCAAAGGACTGCTTAAATACGGAGTTACTCACCGTCTGTCTCCATCGCGTATCACCCACAAACCAGTGGGCAATTGATGGGGTGGGGGGTATCCAATCGTGGCTTGAAACGAATTCTTAAAAGGACCATAGGCGAGAACCGTGCCTCTTGGTCGGATAAATTGGATGACGCACTTTAGGCCTTCCGTACCGCTTACAAAACACCCATCAGGTGTACTCCAGCACAAGCTCATATATGGAAAGCATGTCATCACGATCGAGCTCAAGCACAAAGCTACTATTGGGCCTTGAAGCATGCAAACTTTGACCTTGAGATCGCGGGTGATCATCCAAAAAGTTCAACTCAAATAACTAAATGAACTTCGTGATCATCCTATAGAACTCTTTGATCTGATAAAAGAAAACAAAGATGATCTCATGACTCAAAGATCAAAAACCGTGTTTTCAACGTCGGATGAATCAAGTCCTCCTCTTTAACTCTAGATTGAAGATTTTCTCGGGCAAGTTAAAATCTCGTTGGTCCGGACCGTTCACCATTGCCCATGTCTTTCCATATGGCACCGTTGAGTTATCTCAAAACTCCGGGCCAAACTCTTCAAGGTAAACCGATCATGAATTAAGCACTATTTTACTTTAGAGGGGATGTACACAAATGGTTTGTCCCGAGTAGGTCCAAAGTCTTGGGATCAGTTTACCTTAAGTAAGATAATAGCTAACTTGAATAGAATCCACATCAACTATACAGGACAAAAACTAAGAATACTTATGTGTTTAAATGCAGAATCTTAACACAGTACTAGAAGAACACAAGTAATACTTTGGCTATTCGTTATTGATTTCTATAGGATATCTCTCATCTAAAACATTATGCCCGTAAGGGTTCTCATTATATACCACCAAGGGAAACCCTAATTGGCTTTACAAACGTTAAAGGATAATGCATATCCTTTCCCTAAGATATCTGCTAAGATAACAATCATGTACATAAACAACTTCACTAGATAAGAACCATACTAACTATAGTACTGTCAGAACTTTAACTTAGCACTGGCAGACTTAACTATTTCTACCAGACTTAACTCTATAACTACCAAACTTAAGTCTGTTTACAATAATCCCTAACAATCCTCCCCTAACTTGATCTTCACTTGTGAACTTCAAGTTTCTTTGAGTATCTTCATTATGAGCTTCCTGAGGATGTTGTGAGCATTATCTTTGGAATTATTCTTGAACTGCAACATGCTGATTTTCTTGTAATAAGCATTTTATCAGCAACTCTTTAAATCATCACTACTTGATATTTGTAGCATCTAATCTTTTAAACATCATGACCAACACTTCACAACTACATGTACTATCTCTTCAGCAACATACGATCATTTCAGCAACAGATAAGCAACAACATTGACTATATGTACATCAGATCATAAAGTTTCAGTCTATTTCACGTCACTTCTAGTGTACATGTAACTCACTGAGATAGGTGAATCATTGAAAATTTAAATGGATTTGATGTCTCTTTACCAGTTAGCCATTAACTCTAGAGTAGCCAATGTTTGGTTTATAAACCATGGTACATTGATAACCATTTCAACTCTTAGTACGTGAAACATGGTGAGTTGAATTACCATATGATTTTTAGCAAATCATCAGCTATCAACGGATTTGATGAAGCCTTTACCAAGTAACCGTTTGCTCTTGGGATAAGCTAATCCCTTTGGTGGAATCAGGCATCACCGCTGTGGACTCGTAACCCGTACAACTTTTTGAACGGAAATCATTGGAAGTTGAGTAACCATCCAGTTTTTGGTAAACTGTCAACCATATAAATGGATTTTCCACAGCCTTTACCATAAGCCATAATCATGTAGGCTAGCCAACTCTTCACAAACACAGATATGGTAAGTTGATAACCATACAGCTTATTGGCAACGTTAACCAAATAAACGTGATTAAGAATACTATATTCCATAAGCCGTAACCATGGGTTGTCAAGTCAGTTCTTAATGCTGGTTAGGCATGGTGAACTGAACACCATTGTGTTTTGTTGTGCATCAATGGCACATCTACCAAATGTTCTTCTTCTCAACTTCATTCACACATCCACTCTCTCAATCCATATACCAAAGCACTGAAAATTCTTTCAAACATACACCAAAATTATTGCTGTTGAGCTTGTCTTTCAATTAACTTCAAAAGTTGATAGCACACCTCATCTTTTCTATCTCATATAAGTTTCTCTTCAAACATAGCTTGACAAACTCCTCAGATATTGATGGATACTTGACTTCAGTCACATATTAAATGCGAGCAGCCTCAAAAGTTAAACAATGAACACACAACTATGAAAAAAATCTCCAACTGAGTACCTTTTGCTGATGTGTTTAATCTCCAAACAGCACCTCTGTAGATGGTGGATCAAACATAGTCTTTAAGTCCCCCCATAAAACTCTTTCATATTCTTCTTCAGGCCTGCTATCTCAATACTTCAACATCATCAGTCTGTACAACTCCTTAAGATCATCTCTTGTAAGATCATTTAATAAACCTTAAAAATTCACATATACTACATCTGTGTGATCTTCCTTGATGATTTGATAAGCTCCTTTCTTACCAGTCTTAAGAATTTGCCACTTAACAATTTTTTACAGGTGCTGATCCTTGTGGGATTGAACCCATTTGAAACTCCTCTAAAGAAGGTTCATCCACTCTTTCATCCATGTAAGATTTCTACATCCTTCCTCAGTATCAGACCTTGCATATTTAGGCTTGTTCTCTGCAAACCTTTTCCTGCCAAAGATTTTTCTTATATTGTTATCTCAATTGGTTGTTGAACTTAAATTCTCTTCTCTCTTTTACAAGACATCATCTTAGTAACATCACGAACATCAGTATATCCTTTGATTTTCTTAAACCCTACTGCATGAAGATTTTATAACATGTTCTCTTTAACTTTATGCCTTCAAGCTCTGAGTTCAGAGGAAATAAACTTTTCCTTACCTTCTCTAGCACACTTATCAAACTCTTTCCTTCAGCACATTAGGTTCAACTCTTCAGCTGATCACCATTTTTCCAGTTATTACCTTGGCTTTTAAGTACTCGACATGTACTTGACCTTTGCTCAGCTGAGTCAAGTTTGTATCTTCTATATCTCTCTCTCTCTGTTCTTTGTACAGCCTCTTCTTCTCATTGATTAATTCCACCATCTTCTTAGCAAAATCATCACTAGAGAAATCAATTGATAACACTTTGCTGGACAGATCTCTGTTTGCTTCCAGCTTGGCTCTTACTGAATCCCAATCTTCTTCTGTATAGTACTTTGCAGCTTCTTGTACTTGAGCCATCCTATTCTTTTGAGTTTCAGATAGTTCTAACTCATCCTTCATTCTCTTTGCAATCAATGCAGAATCCTAGTCTTTGCTGTTCATATGCTTTTCTTTCTTCTTTTCTTGCATTTTCAGCCTCCTCTTGAGCTTGCAGTCTTACTATTTCTACCAAACTAGCTTGCTCTTCTCTAATATGTTTCTTTGTCCTTTTAGACTGAGATTTTTATTCAAGCACTGCCTTTCCTTCTCTTTGACCCATCTTTGGAGAGGGAATTAGACTGAGATTTTTCTTCAAGCACTGCCTTTCCTTCTCTTTGACCCTTCTTTGGAGAGGGAATTATGCTTTCATCACCAGAATTAATTTCTTCAAAAGCAGTATTAACTTCTGTGAAACCAGTATTAATTCCTTCACCAGTACTAACTTCATCAGCATCCAATTTCCTCCTCAATCCAGTCTTAACTTTCCTTGTGTAGGTCTTGGTTCTTTGAGTAAGGACTTTAGCTAGAGTTTCAGCTGCTTCTAATCCTTCAGGACTAATATCTGCCTCCCCTGAAGTTTTACCTTGTGTGGGAGTCTCAATCCTTTTTTTTTTGTATTTTTTCCTTCATAAAAGACCCACATTCCTCTTGTAAATTCCTCCCCTGTTTGGAAGAATTTTCAGCATCCTCATCCTCTGAATCAGTTAGAACCACATGTCTCCTTTTGAGGACAACTTCCATCTTCTTTACCTTCTTTACCAATTTCACAATTGCTTTTCCCATGGTCAGCTTAGTCTGCTTTAGTTCTTTCTCCAAACTATCAACCTTTGTTATCAACTTGGGAACCAATTGAAGCAGGTCATCCACTGTTATAGGTTTTTCTTCTGCCACATGAAGGTGCATAGAATCCTGAGAAAGTGGAATTTCAGTTTCTTGTCTAGGTGAAAGTGGTTGGTGTTCAGATGATGGTTGCTCAAAGGTGTGCTTCAATAGGTTCTTGACAGGTTTCAGGTGAAAGTGAGTTTAGAGGTAGAGAGGTTGATATCACTCTAACGGAGTAGGGTTCAGACTCAGTGGTTGCAGATATCACAGGTGATGGAGATGAAGATGGTAATGGTTCAGAAGGTGATGGTTGAGTCACAGCTTAATCTGCTTGTCCTGCACCCTGATCCATAGTTATGTAGCCTTTGCTACCTCCAAAGGTAACATATCCCCCTTTGCATTCTTCAAAATCATCCAGGTGATCCTTGTTACCAGTCATGTGCGCTGAGCATCCACTATCAAATATACCTCTGTCCTCCATGTTCTTGAGTGGATGATCCTGCACATGAAAAAGAGAAATTAGTTTCTCTTAGGGACCCAGGCCTTTTCAGGCTTGGGTCTGCCTTGTGGATCTTTAGCATTTACAGTTCGAACAAAATTAGATCCACTATTACAATTGGAGTTTGGTCTAGTGTTCCTCCAATTATAACCTGCTGAGGTCTTAACAGCAGTGCCCCAATTTCCCTTTACAGTATGAGAATAAGGCATTTTTGCTGTTTTTCTAACAATGGGTCTTCTCACAGGTGAATGTGATTTTGAAAAATTACTTCTTTGATTAAACTTATTCACCTAGGGTCTTACAGGACTAAAACTGTTTGAGTTACTGGTAGGTACTGGTTGTTTAGGTCTAACAGTATTAACATTAGACCTGACAGAATTAACATTTGCTCTACCAGAATTAACATTTGCCCTACCAGTATTAACATTTTGCCTAACAAAATTAACATTTGCCCTAACAGTATTAACATTTGACCTAACAGCATTAAGTTGTACTGGTCTAGGTACAAAATGATTAGCACGATTAACCATGTTTTCATTGTTCCATACTGGTTTTGCCACCCCGTTACCAGTATTAAAAACCCTTTTTTTCTTAAACTCAGCCTCTCTTGCCATTTTCTTTTCATTAAAATCACAATCTCTGATCAAGTGACTTAGGCTTCCACAAACAAAACACTTTTTCTTGATGAAAGAGTAACCTCCTCCTAGTTCTCTTTCCAAGATTTTATTCCAACTCTTTCCTTTAACTTTAGGTGTCCCTTGATTTTTCATTGGTTGCCTAGGAGTTTTTACGTGTGTTGCACAACTAGGTTCAACTTCTTTTGATTCAGACACAACTTTTTCATTAGTTGTAACAGACTTAGACGTAGACATCTCATTTGGTACACTTATACTTTCTGATTCAGACTCAGAAGAGTGCTCAGAGGGATTTCCAAAAGATCCTTCACTGTCATTTGATTGACAGGTAGAATGCTCAGTGGAATTGTCATCTGAGTCACTAATTTCAGGCTTTTGAGGTCCCTTTTTACCATAAACATACAAAGAATCATCAATTTCCTCTTGTGGTTTAGGAGTATAGTCTCCAGTTAATGGATGTGGAACTCCTTTGAAATTATCAGTCTTTGAAAATCTACTGTATAAAGGTTTGTTAAGAAAATCTTCTTCTGTACACTTAAACACAGTACGATTCATTTCTTCCTCATAGCTTAAAACCTCATTGTTTGATTGTATTTCATATCCTAAGCCAACTTTACTATTTGAAGTCATACCTGAATCAACTAATTTCCAAAGGTTTTTAGAAGAATTTTTCCATGAATCTACTTTAATTATAAAAAGTATTGAAAAATGTTTTTTATGAGTTTTTATGATTATTTTAGACTTTTATAATGGTAGAAAAATCATTTTGGAATTTTTAAGAATTAATTTGTCATTTTCTAGAATTTTTAAATAGATTTAATATAGGTTTTAATTCATTAAAAAATAATTAAAAAAGCCAAAAAATATAATTCTTTCTTAGAAAATTTTGCTTTTGTCAATTTTAAAAGTTTTAGAAAACTTAAGTTTGGAATTTTTAGAGTTTAATATTGCCTTAGCTTGTTTTTAGTTGGTTTTTAGGATTCCATGTTTTGCGTTTTTAGTTTAAAATAATTTTCCCTTAATTGTTTTTAAGTGTTTGCCTTAATTTTCCTGTTGCTTTAGAAATCCCATCATAATCTTTTTCCATTCAAGCATCGATTATCAAAACGACTCTCGACTTTCAATTGCATTCCTCATTGAGGATAACGACCCGGGAATCATACTCCCGGATTACTATAATTGAGATTTTTTTATTCTTATCCTTATTATATATTTATAAGTATATTTTATATTTATATTTTATATTTATATTTTAAAGGGTTGATCAAGAGATTGTCAAAGACAAAGATAAAACTGCTAAGGAAAATATTAATACTGCTAAGTATAATTAGTACTACAAGTTATACTTACAACTGCCAATTAAAACTGTTAGTCATAATTAAAACTGCTAAACACGAAAATACTTTAGAATGTGTATTTTTGGAATTGGACTAACATTTGCAGGATGGGCACATTGAAAATGTGGTATTGAATTGAGGGGAGGCTTCCAGTTGTCAATAAGTGATGAAAAGAAGATGTGACATCAATCACAAGTGGGTTAATGAAGCAAACCTAAGGCAATTCCAAAGAGTGGAGATGACACCAAGATACCTCAGTTAGTGGTCCCCTTAAGAAAGGTTGGTGATGAGGCTGTCCATAAGGAGTTGGGTGACAGAATGGAAAGGGCTGCCACTACTGCTTCTAGCTCTGAAGCAGAGCAGGACAGTAGTAACATAAATTAAGACCCAATCCATGGCAACACTTAATGAATTAACTCCTTAAGGAATTGATTCAGGTAGTGGTCCCAGGTGCTAAGATACCATATTGGGGGGATGTAGATGCTCAAACTAGGTTTGAGACTACATCTGAACAGTCCAATGATCCACCTCTCTCAAAAGTTAACACATTTGGAAGTGGGGAGGGCAGTATGAAAATTTTGGAATTGATGGAAATTGTACACAACTGTCTTAAAAGAATAGAGAGATTTGTGATTTAAAAACAGAAAGAGTGATTAAGTGAGCAAAAAGAATTGAGAGATACTGTGAGCATAAAAACAGAAAGAGAGTTTGTGAGAATCAAATTTGATGATCAAAGTTATTTGTGGGATGAAATTGAAGTTAATGCTGGTAGTTCAAACTTACTGCTGTTAGTCTCAGGTTAATACTAGTAATACAACTTAATGCTGCTAAGCGTAAAGTTCTAATGTGGTTACAATTAATGTTGTTAGGCTTAAATTAGTGCTGCCAGTATTTGTTTATGCTGCAAGGTTTAAGTTAATGCTGCTAGGCATCAATTACTGCTACTAGTTCAAGTTCCTGCTGCTGAGGGTGATTCTATAAATACTTTCGATTAAGGGTTTCACTTATTTCTTTATTCGATTTCATTCATTCAAACACTCTCTAAACATAAGCCCTAATTCAATTTCATCTTTGATCATCAAAATCATTATAACGTCGAGCCCTAAGTTTGCATGTAACGCACAAATGTTGGTAGTGTTTTGGAGGAAACTGCAGAAGTGATGAGTCTTGCGGAGTATCATTGAGTTTCTGAAAGCAAGTTCGTTAGTTATGTATGAATGTCAATCCAATCTCTACTACTCAGGATACAACAGTTTTTTTGGGCTACCGCACAGGTCAAGATGGTTAATGGAGTGCGTCAGTTACAAGCCCTAATTGACAAAAAGAAGGTAATCATCACGGAGGCAAGTATTAGGAATGATCTTCACTTAGATGATGCAGAAGGTACTGATTGTCTACCAAACACTACAATTTTTGAAGAACTGGCCAAAATGGGGTATGAAAAACCTTCTCAAAAGCTTACTTTTTATAAAGCTTTCTTTTATATTCTTCTAAGTACTAAAGAGTAGATTCCGCATACTCTTAGTATCAACAAAGTTTCTAAGCATAGTTGTCTTGAATCTATTCAATACAACTAACCCTTTAACAAGGTTTGCAAGATCAAGTCGGGATCAACATGATTGATCATTGTTCGTCGCATATTTTTGTTTCCGCCTATGTTGGGGTGTGACAGACTGGTAATCAGAGCCAAGGTTATAAAGATATAGGTGTTTTGGCCTAGACTATAACCAAGGAACCTTCATATAGTTGCATAATAGGATCTATGTGTGCTTATTACTTGCTTTGGGCTTATAATCGTCTATCGTATATCGCCTATCATATTAGGTAAGTCATTCATCGAAATGTGTGAGCTCAAACACGAGTACAACTGGGAAAGGATATGGGTATAAATACGGTGGCCAACGTAGTTATAAACATATCACGACTCAGGTGTATTTAGTAATATCGTTCACACAAATAGGTATTGACACCTTAGGACCGTATTATGTGTATTATAGTATATTAAGTTATCCTATATATATTAACCTTCCCGCCTACCAACTACCGCACCACTAGGAGGAAGGACGGGTGGACGGACTGGTAGAGGAGGTGGTAGAAATAGAGGTCGATCTAGTGATCTAGGAAATGATAGGATTGATGGTCAAGGTGGCCCAGTAGGTGGTCAAGGTACTGAGGTGAATGATAGTGCTGACGGAGTCCCTGACTTCTCCACTATCATTGCACAACAACTCCAGAACTTACTTCCTACTATCTTAGCTCAAGTAGGCGACCAAGGTAGCAATCAGGAAGATGATAGGAACCAAAACAAAAATGTAATCAATGGAAACATTCAGGGTAATGTTAGGAATGTCATTGAGGATAATGACCGTAGGGGTTGTACCTATAAGGAGTTCTTAGCTTGTAACCTAAAAGAGTATGATGGTAAGGGAGGTGCCATAGTTTATACCTGTTGGATTGAGAAGATGGAGTCAATTCAGGATATGAGTGGGTGTAGGGATAATCAAAAGGTAAAGTACACTGCTAGTTCATTTGTTGGTAAGGCCCTTACGTGGTGGAACTCTCAGATCCACACACAAAGTTGAGAAGCCGCTGTTAGTATGTCTTGGAAAGACTTTAAGACTTTGACTAGAGAGGAATTTTTCTTGAGTAATGAGATGCAAAAGTTAGAAATAGAGTTGTGGAATCACACCATGGTCGGGGCTGGCCATGTTGCGTATACTGACAGATTCCATGAGTTGGCTAGGTTAGTTCCTCATTTAGTAACCCCGGAAAACAAAAGGATTGAGAGGTACGTGTATGGCCTTGCCTCACAAATTCGAGGGATGGTGGCGGTAACGGAGCCAACGACCATTCAAAAGGCTATGAAGATTGCTGGCACACTGACTGATGAATCCATTAGGAATGGATCAATCAAAAAGAACCTTGAGAAAAGAGGAAATGAGGGAGAACCTAGCAAGGATTGGAATGGGAGGGATGATAACAAGAGAACTAGGATTAGAAATGATTTTGCTACAACCACAAATCCTGTTAGGAGAGAGAACATGGGTATGACACCCAAGTATACCACCTGTAACTTTTACCATCCACTTGAGGCAGCCTGTCGTACTTGTTTCAACTGTAACCGCCCATGACATCTTGCTAAGGATTGTAGAGTGGTGCCTAGGAATGTAAACCTAGTAAATGCTAGGAATTTAGCAGCTGCTCGTGGAGCATGCTTTGAGTGTGGAGGTACCGATCATTACAAGTCAGCATGTCCTAGGTTGAACCGAGCATTAGGGCCAGGAGTAAACCGTCCAAACCAAGCTTTAGCTATTGATAGGGGTCAAGGTTGTGGGAACAATGATAACCAGGCAAAAGGGAGGGCATTTATGTTGGGAGCAGAGGAGGCTCGCCAGGACCTAAACATCATGATGGGTACATTCACTTTGAACAATCATTATGCCACCACCTTATTTGACTCTGGTGCCGACTATAGCTTTGTTTCCACTACTTTCATACCTCTGTTAGGCATAGAGCCCAGTGATTTAGGATTTAGTTATGAGATTGAGATAGCTAGCGGGCAGCTAGTAGAAATCGATAAGGTTAGTAAGGGTTGCAAACTAGAAATAAAGGGTCACGTGTTTGACATTAATTTGATACCGTTCAGAAGCGGGAGTTTCGATGTGATCATAGGCATGGATTGGTTGTCTAACCACAAGGCTAAAATAATTTGTCACGAGAAAGTAGTTAGAATACCCTTACTAGATGGCAAGGTGCTAGGATAAAGACTGGAAGAGAAAGAGAGACATTTAATGAGTGCTAAGGCCAAGGAACATAAACAAGAAGAGATGGCCATGGTGAGAGATTTTCCTAAGGTATTTCCGGATGACCTATCAGGATTACCCCCTATTCGGGAAATCGAATTTCGGATTGAGTTGGTCCCTAGAGCAATACCGATCGTGAAATCTCCCTATCGATTGGCACCTTCTGAAATGGAGGAGTTGTCAGGCCAACTCAAAGAATTCCAAGACAAGGGTTTCATTCGACCAAGCTTATCGCCTTGGGGAGCACCGGTATTGTTTGTGAAGAAAAAGGACGGATCATTTAGGATGTGTATCAATTATAGAGAGTTGAACAAGTTGACCATTAAGAATCGTTATCCACTCCCTAGGATAGACGACATGTTCGATCAACTTCAAGGATCACAATACTTCTCTAAGATAGATATTAGGTCCAGCTACCACCAGCTGAGAGTGCATGAGGATGACATTCCAAAGACCACATTTAGAACTATTATGGACATTTCAAGTTCTTAATAATGCCCTTTGGTCTGACTAATGCACCAGCGGTATTTATGGATCTGATGAACTGAGTGTGTAGGCCTTATCTAGACAAGTTTGTGATAGTGTTCATTGATGACATCTTGATTTACTCTAAGACCCGAGAAGAGCATGAAGTGCACCTAGGGTAAGTCTTAGAATTGCTCAAGGAAGAGAAAATGTATGCTAAGTTTTCCAAGTGAGAATTCTGGTTGCGACAAGTACAGTTTCTTAGACATGTGATTAATGGAGATGAATTCATGTAGACCCTAGTAAGATTGAAGCTGTTAAGAATTAGGAAGCCCCTAGAACTCCGTCTGAAGTTCGTTCATTTTTAGGATTGGCAGGGTATTATCGTCGATTCATAGATAACTTTTCTAATATAGCTAAGTCGCTTACTGTCTTGACTCCAAAAAGTAAGACCTTTGATTAGGGTGAGGAACAAGAAAGGGCATTTCAAACTTTAAAGGACAAGTTATGTAATGCACCTGTTCTAGCTCTCCCTGATGGACCAAAAGATTTTATGGTGTACTGTGATGCATCGGACTTAGGATTAGGTTGTGTGTTGATGCAAAGAGGTAAGGTGATAACATATGCATCAAGGCAGTTGAAAATCCATGAGAAAAACTACACCACCCATGATCTGGAGTTGGGTGCGGTTGTGTTTGCACTTAAGATCTGGAGACACTACTTGTATGGAACAAAAAGTGTCATCTATACTGACCATAAGAGTGTCCAGCATATCTTTAACCAAAAAGAACTGAACATGCATCAATGTCGCTGGATAGAGCTTTTCAGCGACTATGACTGCAAAATTCATTACCATCCTGGTAAGGCGAATGTAGTAGTTGACACATTAAGTAGGAAGGAGAGGATCAAACCTAAGAGAGTTAGAGCTATAAATATGACCCTTTAGTTGAGTATCAATGATAGGATACTAACGGCTCAAGAAGAGCCATCTAATGAGTCTGCAGGATTGCAGAGAGGACTAGATGAGATGATAGAACATAGGAGCAATAGAGCGTTGTATTACCTAGATCGAATATGGGTTCCTTTGAAGGGTGATGCAAGAACCCTGATAATGGATGAAGCCCATAAGTCGAAGTACTTTGTACACCCAGGAGCTGATAAGATGTAGGTGGTGTTTGTTTTTTTAGAAATACCTCTTAACAGCATCTTGATCTGACTCATTCAGACGTGGTTAATTACTTGGGTCGTTAAGACTGTTTGTTTTTTGAAGTCATTTAGAGGCAGTAAGAGGCAAGTATTGTTCAGAGCGTTTGTTTTTTCTGATCATTAAGAGGCAGTAAGAGGCATAAACCTCTTACTGAACTAGATATGATGGGGCTATCTTAACACCTCTTAATATCTTTTTTTCTTACTTTTTTTGTTTTTGTTTTTTTCTACTTTGTTATGATTTTTTTATTTTGGGGTTTTTTTTCATTTCTTAATTTTTTCTTCTTGTTTCACTTTTGTCTTTTGTATTAAAAGTATTAAATAGATTCATTGCATATGGTTTTTAGATAAAGAGTGTATAAGATGATATGTGTCAACTCATATTTTGTTTAAATTGAAGGGTACGGTTTCGGACTCATACATCTCAATTCTAACGCGACTCATTTAGTTAATCGTTTTAAGAAGTTTAATTCAAACTTTAAATTGATTTCATTATAAAATTTGTTTTTTTATTTAATGAAGTTTATTTCTTGTGTGAATGCAATCATTTTATATTTAAATTGTAAAAACTATAATTTAACACATCTAGACATTTTTACCAAACCAGACAGTTTTATTTCATTCAGATTCAAATTTCTCAACCACTTATTCATATTAAGATGGAAATCAGATTCAGACTTTTCTACTGAATATTCAGATTCAGAATCAGATTCAGATTCAGAGCCTCTTAATAAACAAACAGTACTATATTATGACCTTAGAGATGGGTATTGGTGGCCATGAATGAAGAAAGATATAACTGTATATGTTAGTAGGTGTTTGACTTGTTTGAAGGTTAAGGCTGAGCATCAGAGGCCATCTGGCTTGCTACAACAACTTGAGATCCCTGAATGGAAATGGGAAAGGATAGCAATGGATTTTGTCACTAAGTTACCAAGGACTAGAAGTGGGCATGATACAATCTAGGTCATTATGGACCGGTTGACTAAATCTGCTCATTTTCTACCTATGCGTGAGGACTTTAAGATGGATAGATTAGCTAGACTCTATTTGAATGAGATTGTTGCTAGGTACAACATGCCGATCTCAATCATCTCTGATCGTGATAGTCGTTTCACATCGAGGTTTTGGCAGTCAATGCAAAAGGCATTAAGAACCTTTTTAGACATGAGTACGGCTTACCACCCTCAGACCGACGGTCAGAGTGAGCGTACTATCTAAACTTTGGAAGACATGCTTAGAGCATGCGTCCTAGACATCGGGGGAAGTTGAGATGTTCATCTTCTTTTAGTGGAGTTTTCGTATAACAATAGTTACCATTCTAGTTTGAGATGTGCGTTGTTTGAGGCTTTATATGGTAGGAAGTGTCATTCACCGATTACGTGGGCAGAAGTCGGAGAGGGTAATTGATATGCCCCGAGTTAGTGCAAGAAACCACTGAGAAGATCTCGCAGATTAAGGATAAACTTAAGGCTACGCGTGATCGTCAGGAAAGTTATGCTGATAAGAGGAGGAAACAATTAGAGTTCAATGTAGGTGACTATGTTTTGCTCAAATTGTCGCTTTGGAAAGGTGTGGTACGCTTTGGGAAGAAGGGGAAATTAGCACCTATGTTCGTTGGACCATTTTAGATCACTAAGAGGATCGGTCCGGTAGCATATAGGCTTAGGTTGCCTGAGGAATTGAATGGTGTTCATGACACGTTCTACGTGTTGAACCTTAAGAAGTGTTTGGCTGATCCAACACTGCAAGTGCCTTTGGAAGAGATCCAAGTTGATGTTAAGTTGAATTTTGTGAAAGAACATGTGGAAATTTTTGAGCGAGAGTTAAAGAAGCTTAAGCGGAGTAGGATTGCCATCGTCAAGGTTCGGTGAAATTCGAAACGTGGACCTGAATTCACATGGGAGCGTGAAGATCAGATGAGACTTAAGTATCCGCATCTGTTTGGTTCTGTCAGTAGTTGAATTTTGGGGTCGAAATTCTTTTAAGGGGGTAGAATGTAACCCTTGCCCTTTTTGCGAGATTTGAATATTCTAATTTAGTCCTTTGACTATTTGACTTTTGTCAGTTTCATTAGAACAAGTACCGTGTTGACGGTGGTGAATGAATGTGATTGTGGTTATTTTATGAGTATGATGCTTGTGTTAATCCTTTTTAGAGGATTTTATATGTGTTGATCGTGTTCTGGGAGGTTTGTCCCGTGTATAGCTTGAAATGCCGAAAACGAGTCCCAACACGTCCGTTAATGTTCAAAATGAGTTTTGTGAAGTGTAAATTGAAAATATGTCGTGTAAATACTGTAAGTTATGGGAAAAGTATTTTTAAAGCGTATAAAAATACTAAGTAACTTCGGGAAATATTTAAGACGCGGTTTTTGAGTTTTAAGTGAACCTGACACAAAAAGGAGCACCCCGAGACCCTCTTTGGATCCTATTTGGTTTCAAGACAAGCAAGGGGCAAGAAGGCATATTTTTAGGGGACTTGTCCAACGCATGATACATATGTTTTTGTCACACTTTGTTTCTTTCTCTCTTTGCTCGTCCGACCTAAAACATACACACACACTAAAATTTTTGAAACTTGATAAAAAAAACATGAGAGTTTGAGTACTTCCGGGTTGATTCTAGTGTTCGGGTTATTGTTTAAACTACATTTGGGTAGTCGGTTCGCGTTCGTTCTCGCTTTTCAAAACCCTCTTTGTAAGTTTTTTAAATCTTGATTTAACTTGTACTTTTGAGTGTTAAATGATGCATAGAAGCTAGTTGTACGGTGCGTTGTTAAAAATCGAACACGAAAATTTTACGAATGAATATTTAGGGTTGCGTTTGGTTCGAACAAAAATATAAGGGAGTAAGGTTTTTGTAGTTTTATTGTCGTGGTTGTGATGGTTGAAAACCATTTATTTGCTATTTAGCTTAATTTAGATATTGGATTACTTGGCTTATTTATAAGCATTTGTCGACTTATTTTCGGCTTATTAGCCCTCGACAAAAGGGAGGGATACAAGGAGAGTATTTTTGGTTATTTACCTCGTATGTCGTATATTTATGGACTATTTTGATAGCTTATGGTGATAACCAAATGTACTACGCAGCTTATTAGCTTATTGAAAAGCTTATTATGTATTTTGTGGAGCTTATGAGCTCACGGCCCAAATAAGCCCAATAAGCCATTGCTTATTGTGGACTTATTATGGTTTGGATTATTTTGTCAGCTATTGTTTTGGGCTTATTTTTACTAATGGGCCTTAGTTGTGGGCTTTAATCGTATTATAAATCTACGGATACTTTAATGGGATGATATTGGGCCTTAAGACCCAATAAGGATAAACTAGTTGTTTTAACGGTTTTGGTGGACTATTGGAAAGTGAAACATACTTATGTAATGATAATGAAAGTCATTTTGGGAAATACGCCTTAGTAAATATTGCAGGATATGGAATTTGGCATTTTGTCAAAAAGTGGTAAATTGTGAAAAATGTTAGAAATTAAAGTTTAAAACCTTGGAAAACGTTGTATAAACGAACGGGTCACGTCGAAATTTCGTAAAAAGTTCACACTTAGAATTTTTACTCAAAACGTGATTTTACGATAAAATAATAAAATATTATTATTTTAATACGTTGACTAAAAGACGAAAAATATATTTTTTACGAAACTTTCCTAAATTGTTTAGCATAAATAAACGTTTCATTTCTTATAATTTAAATGATGAATTATTGGTAACTAAGAGTGCCGAATGGATTTACCGAAGTATATTTTGAATGACTATTATTTAGTATCTTATATTACTTATCTATTTTACGTAAATAGTATGAGTGTATTATACTAAAGTATGAATCAATGTATGTTATTTTGATCTAAGTCGTCAACCATCACACCACTAAAAACGTTAAGGATGACCGTACAACGCGCATCTGACCTCTATGCATCAAACGTGAAAACTGTTTTGGTAATTAAAGTCTAAATGGAACATTAATTGGACTAGGTCGTGTTTAGACGTCGTTGCATTTTCTTGTGTGATATTGAGTTTGCTCCTAGACACCTTTGCTTGAGATGAGTTCTCGTAGTCCCACTTTTTTAAAATCTTTTCCGTTGGGGGGAAATGATACTTAAATGTGGTTTGAACTGATTTTCTGAATTGTGCGAAACGTGGTTTTGTTTTTGGGACAATGTTATGTGCATATAACTTCTATGTCAATATTATGTGGTTTGATTGTACTTGCATGCACCGAGGTGCATAGCAATGTATGTGATTAGCATGGATTTGCTATGTTTGTAATAATTGACGACTATTTGATGTGATCTTGTTGGGACTTCACTCAAGTCTGTACTTAAGGTCGAAGATCATCATGACACTTTTCATTAATGCATTTTAGATTTCTCTATTTTGTATCTTGTGTTATGATTGATCATTCTTCATTGCATACCAGTGTCTTCGCCTATGTCGGGGCGTGACATGTGTGCAACATGGGGAAAAGTTTAAGGAACCAGAAAAATCCTACTAAGACTTATAAGATTAGCTATGATAGTTAAGGATGACCGTACAATGCGCATCTGGACTCTATGCATCAAACCTAAAAACTGTTTTGGTAATAAAAGTCTAAGTGGAACATTAATTGGACTAGGTCATATTCGGACGTCGTTACATTTACTTGTGTGAAATTGAGTTTGCTGCTAGACACCCTTGCTGGAGGTGAGTTCTCGTAGCCCCACTTTTTAAATCTTTTCTGTTAGGGGAAAATGATACTCAAATGTGTTTTGAACTGATTTTCTAAATTGTGCGAAATGTGGTTTTGTTTTTGGGACAATATTATGTGCATATGACTTCTATGTGAATATTATGTGGTTTGTTTGTACTTGCGTGCATCGAGGTGTATGGAAATGTATGTGATTAGCATGGATTTGCTATGTTTGTAATAATTGGCGACTATTTGATGTGATCTTGTTGGGACTTCACTCAAGTTTGTACTTGAGGTCGAAGATCATCATGACACTTTTCATTAATGCATTTTAGATTTCTCTATTTTGTATCTTGTGTTATGATTGATCATTCTTCATCGCATACCCGTGTCTTCGCCTATGTCGGGGTGTGACACATGTGCAACATGGGGAAAAGTTTAAGGAACCAGAAAAAGCCTACTAAGACTTATAAGATGAGCTATGATGGTGTAAGACCTTCTCTTACCATTAACCGTCCTAAAACTCAAGAGGAGCTAACTGGAGAAGATTTAGAGGAGGAATTGTATGAAAGGTGTGGAAAACTAGAAGGGGGTTGAATAGTTTACCGCTTTTTAATCTAATGTTTGTGTTTGTTGATAAAAACTTAGATTCGACTTTATGTGAATTCAATACTTGCACAATATAAACAATATACTTATCTAAACAATTAATAGGATGGTATGAGAAAATAGGGTAAGACAAGAGATAAGAGTAAGAACAATCAAACCACAATGCGAGGATTTATAGTGGTTCGGTAACGAAGCACCTCTTCGCCCTACTCCACTCCCCGAGCTCCAAACTCGAGAGTTTTCTTCACTATGTCAACAAACTCCCTTATGGCGAAGAAAACCGTACACAACTTTCGCTTATATCAATTTCCGACACTAAGCTATAGAACCAATCTATCACGACTTCACAACTTCTTCACAACTTTCACGACTTCACAACACAACTTCACAACTACACAACTTCTTCATACCTTAGTTTTCTTCACACCACTACTTCACTACTTCACTTCTACTTTCACACCTAACTATCACAACTTGGATGAATCACTAGATTCAACTATACTTACAACAATCACAAAGATTTATCTACTACACAACTTTACAAGATTTACAAATGATTTACAAAT